>JAZHYW010036181.1:0-88469 GCA_037355805.1 Ixodes ricinus
ATGTATGTGGTATGTGCGCGGGAGCGCGCAGTTGTCCGGGAGCGTGAGTGCGGCAGGGAGCCGAGCCAGGGCAGGAACACATCAGGAAGCCGGACTCGGGAAGGACCAGGGAGCAGGAGGGGTGTCTTTTAAATAACTCTTTATATGTACATATAGACAGGTTACATCATCAACGGGAGAACACCAGAGAACACTATGAGAACACTGTCGAGAACACAAAAGGATTGTATTGTGTCTCGCCTTCCCCGGATTGCTTTTCAGTGAGCAGTGCGCCACTTTTAGCCGCGCTGCAACTGCCAATGCATTACAATAGATTACGATACAAGGAACAGACACGCATCGGACAGTGTCTACAGACTGTCTTTTGTATGATGTGTGAACAGGGGAATCCGGCCTAACAACATGCTGCTGGTCACGTAGGGATCGGCTTCGAGACAGCCATGGGACTAGCCGCCAGGGGCACTCGGGTCATCCTGGCTTGCCGCTCTCCCTCCCGGGGCCAGAGAGCCGCGGAGTCCATCCGGGAACTCACGGGCAACAAGGAGGTCGTCTGCAAGACTGTGGACATGGGATGCATGCACTCTGTGAAGGCCTTCGCCACGGAGATTCTCTCGACGGAGCCGCGCCTCGACGTGCTCATCAACAACGCTGCTGTTACTGGTAACGAGAAGGATCTGTAGATTCTGCCGCAAAGATGAATTACACTCGCCCACCTAATGGGGCACTGAACTTTCAAACAACCAATTTTAAGTGTCTGCAAATGACAAGTATGTAACATAATGAACTTCATTTTGCCCCCACAAAAAAAAATTCTTCAACGCAATATTTAAGTAGCGAGACTAATTTTTTGCTATCCCGAAACATGACAAATTTCTTCTGGTCCGATGTCTCGATATAGACGCATACGCATATATGTATTACTATTATATTTTCCTGTGATAGTTTATTTTTGGTTTACCTGTCAAAGGCTGACATTTCGATAGTTATTTTAAGAGGCATCAGTGTTCCGTGTTTGGTGCTTAGAATTTGGGACAGAACGTACGACACTTAGGGGACCACAATGCCTTTGGTCCTGTTCTTAACGCGCACGGGATTCCTACACGTTAAGTTATGTTACGAACTCTAACAACTTACGTTACGGCCGCTTACGATCTGCGCGTTCACACTGTATACCCTGCCGTTCGTAAGAAAGAACCAATATGGATCCTCTGGTAATGATTACGGTCAGCCAATAACGTATCATCCAACATGGCTGCCGTCCGCGGTGGCCGCTAATACACCGCTGGCCCAGCTTCGATTGCAAAAAAAATGCGATTGCGCTCTCGAAGAAGGGCTAACAGGTTCGCAACATTACTGAAAGGGGGCATACCACGGTTTTTAGCTGCGGCTTGTACATGTGCGACTGTAACATGCGTGTGTAACTACACACCCAGTATGCTCTTGATGTTCGAATTATTTAGCAAAACTTCGTTTAGCTTTCCTACCTTTATTGGCTCCGGCTGTTTCTGCGTCCTGGCGATCAAGTCAACGCAATACACTAGGATTGTTTTAGCTCAATTGAGCCAGAAGAAGGCTTCTATCTGAGGTTGTAAATACGGACAGTAGTGGAGGAGGAAGAAGGGGGGCTTCAATACAGTTGATTGTCCAGCGGTTGAACGTGTATTTTTATATTTGTTCAGCTGGTACCATCCAAAGATATGAACCAACTAGCTCAGCTCCAACCCGTCGTAATTTACTGCAATTTGCGAGACGTAGCAATGCCAACGATTACTACTAGCCTTTAGGCTTAGGAACAGCCAGATTCAGAAGACGATCTAAAAAATGAGGTGAGGTCACCGCACATTCTTTCTGATTTAAACGAGGTAAGGCAAAGCGAGGCATGCTGCACCGCTCGTTGCCGCTGAACGTGCCTAATAGTGCAGCTCTATGACAAATTTCCTCTGAAGCGAACAACACAGGGCGCCGCCATGTTTGCCTTACCTTATTTTGTAGAGCAACGCCGGTCCGCTGGGCTCCCAAGCGTAGCACGCATGCCCAGGAGCTTCGCTTCTGCGAGTCCCGATTGGTTGAACGTAAGCGGTCGTAAGAATTCTGAAGAAAAGTTGAGCCAAGCCCAACTCGTTGCATTTCGTTACGAATCGCGTTGCGTCGCTGGTTGCCGAACGTAAGTTGTCGTAAGAGTTCGTAACGTAACTTAACGTAAGAAATGGCACAGCGTGAAGGGTCGCTTTATATGTTTGAATCAAAGTTTATGTGACGTTTGATACTTTCCCATAGCATACTCTTCCTCACTGACAGTTTTCAGTCTGGTGTGACTTTCCCTGCGTCTCTCCCCAAGCACAGAGTTGCCACATTAAACGGACGATCTTCTATCTTTCTTTCTCACCTTATCTCTCTCTATCTCTCTCTCTCCTTCTATTGAAGAAACCGGCACTGGGCCCCGTCATCTTATCGTGAGTGAAAAACGGGAGCAGACTCTGAACGACAAAGTAATCAAAAACCGAGGCGTCACTAAAGACATCGAAAAAGGAAGCTTTCCGTTCGATAATAGATTTCCCGGCACCGAGCTCAAAATCTCTCGTCTGAGAACTCCCAAATGCGTGTCTTGTCTATTGCGAATACTCGGCTCAATTCTCTTTTTCTCCGGTAGTCGATGGAGAACACTGAAATTGATTTCTTTCGAACGATGATTACGCGTGCCAAGGATCTGAAGGCCCTAGCTCTCGTCTATTACAGGTTTGAAATAAGGCGCAGATGTGAACGCTACTTTTACTCGATTCGCGCTCGCGCAGATGCGATGCTCAAGTAGGTAACTTTCTGTCCTACGCTGATAATGAAACTGTCTGAACAAAGACGGATCTCATAGCTGGGTTAACAAGGTGCACAGGCACAATCATACGATGTCCGAACGATGTCCCTTTTTCATGCGTTGCCTGTCTGTCCTTTTGCCGCGGCCTTTTTGCCTTTTCTTCTTTCCCAACCATGCCGGAGTCTCCCAACAAGTATCGATCAACGTCTCTTTGACCAACATATGAGCATGAAACTGGGCCCAAGACAAACAGGAAAGCAGTGCCATATGCTTACCTATATATATACTGTGGTACTTGGAACGCGTCTTCGACACTTGTGTTTAGCGTCCTATTCCACACGTGCATTGAAAGTGGACCGGAAGTGGCAACGAATGACGTCACAAAAGCCGGAAGTGCTCTCGGATGTCGCGTTCCTGGTGGTCGGTCACGGAAGTTCCGGCAAAAAGCGCGAGCAGACGTGATCGAGTGGCGTCGCTGTCGACACGGCGTCTCAACTCCTGGCTGCCAGAAATCTTTCGTGCACTGTCGAGCACAGCACAATGCAGGCGTCTGTCACGTCCATCAACGCTGCTGTGAGACCGCCAGAGCCGCGACCGGTGACAGCGTGACACTTTTATGACGTCATCAGGCGGAAATCGAGGGACCACTTTTTTGTGGGGCGCGGGTGTATTGGCCCCGAGTGGGACCGATTGGAGCGCTTCGATCGCTCGACCGTGACGTAGGATGGAGGATCACGTGATAAGGCCAGCTATTCCGCCTTGCTTTGGTCGGGGCCTTCGGAAGCCCTTCAATCGGTACTTTCGCATTTTTCTCTGTGTTTGAAGCTTGATCAGTACAGGCGTGGATCGGCTTCGGCAGCTGTCGAGCTCAGGGAGCAATGGTAAAGTACTGTTCGGGGCCGCAATGCCGCGGTTACGCGACCGACCCAAATATTAGCTACCACATCTACCCCAAGGAGAAGCATTCCAATATGATTCATAAAATGTGAACAGTCTCACCTGCGTGGCAGTACCTTTCTCATACAGCTTCAGTATTATTTGAACAATCGGGTTAAAAATATATATACAAGTTGGCGTCACGCAATCCAAGTAGAGCTGAGTGCTAATAGACTTGAAACAGTAAGTTACAGAGGGTAACAAGCCATAAAATTTCCTGACTATTTTAATGCAAACATCACTCACAGCTTAGTGGTATATTTAAGCAACCAGCAGCTGCATAAATGTGAGAATGTTATGTGGCTTTATTTATATTACTTTAAAGATTGCTGATGCAAGTAGCTGCATTCGTATTAGCAAGTAATCTGTTTATTTTTGTAACCTATCTGCTTATCTTGTAGGAGCCCAAATAAAACAATTCTACAACTCTAATACACCTAGCTACAGCTACAGAAAATATTTGCATAATCTTTCTTTACGAAAAGGAAAACAGCGATGCTGTACACGAAATGTCATTGGCCTTCCGACATCGCAGAAAATTCCGACATCGCAGAAAAGTTACAAAACCTGTGCTTCAAAAACGTAAAAAAACAAAACAAAATTAGTTTCATTGTATTGATTTTGCGACTCGCGACTTGGGAAGCAGAGCATGTTACCACTGAGCCACGAGAATTTGTTTTCTTTATTCCTGAGCTACGATAACAACGGGAGACGACCGATTATATTTGGAAAAAGGCGCTTCACTTTACCGTTCATCGCAAATCGCAATCTCTAAAGGCCGGTTGAGACACTTGCGTTCATGAGTGCGTTTAACTGCGTTGTGTTGAGAACCGAAAGCGAGACACCGGCACATCTGTGCTTCGTATGAAGCGTGGAATTCAATTCAAGGAATCATGTTTGCACGCGATATAAGCAGCAGGAATGTCCTGGTTTCTCGCAGCCGAAACGCAGTCAAACGCAATCAAACGCAACTGTCTGAGTGCTCCAGTTGTTTCGCTCTCAGCTCTGGCCACGAGCTCGATCGATTTCACAGCACGCTGGCCGGTGGGTACATACAACCTAACCAAGTAATGATACACGGCATGTTCCTTCACCCGTGCTTTGCAGGAGCTCGATGTGTCACCAACGCTCCTTCCATCCAGCTCGTGCGGGTGCGAAGTGAGTGCCGACGTTTGGAGTACGAATCCAATGAACGTGTAGCAATCCTTATCCAGCTTCTTGATTCTACAGAACACGTGTCCCGCTTCAAGAACACTTTCGCCCTCAAGCAACAGGCGGGACATTTAGTGGGCCTTGTCCACGAATGCATTGATGCTGCTTACAGACAGCACAACTGAAAAGGGTACACAGTTGTAAGGGAATGCCCGGTCGAATAGAAGTTAAAAAAAAATTCGCCTACCTTCAACGGTAGGTCGCACTTCGTAAGCATTCATTGCGATACGCGAGACAGCCGCCGAAAACGACAAGTTGACCCGTACCCTCCGCCGCGCCAGTCCACGCCGCCGCGCTTCCGTGCACCGACCGTTTCCCTGCTCGCCTGCAACCGGCTAACCGGCTCCCCGGAAGCATTCGTACGGTAGCCGATTTAGGAACTCGACTGGGTCGAGTAGTGAAACGAAACATTGGATTAAAGAAGCCTTAAACACCCGTAGTATTAAAAAAGTGATGACCGAGACACTCCATTCTTGACGCAGAGTGCAGGAAACGGTCACGTGATCCCTCATCCTACGTCACGACGATAGGCCCGTCAGGTGGCGCCACGCCATGTTCTCGGGGCTATATTTACAGGGAGTGGTAATGCGGACCGCAAGTTCGTTTGCTTCTTTTGCAGGGGTCGTGGTGACGTCAAAACGCCGAGCTCTGATTGGTTCTGAATAAAAGATAGTGGGTAGACCTCAAAGTAAGCTGCCTCCAGGTCTACCCACTATTCTTGAATCAGAGCCAATCAGAGCTCGGAGTCTTTCTGACGTCACCGCTACTCTTGCGCAAGAGGCAGACGACTTGCTCTCCGCATAAGAGCGCCGAAAAACGAAGTACGAACTCAATAGCCCACGCCTCTGCCGCTGGCTATCAAGATTCTTAACGAGATGTGGAACTATCTCGGCGCGTTCTGATCTTCGTGCGAGTTTTTGTTTTGTTTTTCCACGTGTGTTTCGGTCTTTATAAGTGCTATTTCGTTAATTTTTTTTTAGGTCCCAACGACCGGAGGTTGACGGAAGAAAACCTCGAAGTCACTTTCGCCACAAACTACATGGGACCATTTTTACTCACTAATCTACTGTCGGGTGAGCAATTTGGTCTTGAAGTTTCGTTTGTCCGTGTCAGTTGGCCTGAAGCGCTTTTCGTAGTAATATCCGCGAGAGTACACCAAACAAAAATTCTATGAACACGCCCAACACAATTTTGCGATTTTTTGTAACGCTTGAGCTTCAGATACTGGCCATTAAGTAGCATGGAAGGTAGACCCGCGGGCAACACGAGGGGAATACCACACATTTTTTTAGAATTTACATCCAGCGCCCTAGAGAAGTTTTTACGTTACAATGTCTAAACACACAAGAAAGGCTCATCTACGTCCAATACATAGTTGTTCTACTTTCTATTGCTCTTTATTTCCTCCAGCGGGAGAGGGACAAAGGAACAAAAGTCGCCGCAGTGTTTGAGCGACACAGTATTTTTATCCCACACTATATCACACAGTCTGCCACACCTTACTTTAAGTGACATAGAGCACTTTTCTTGGATCTCGATTGAAGAAAAGTCTAAGGTTGAAGATATAATTATCAAACTGACTTGAGGCTTAAGCTTTTGTTAAATTCTGTCCCCTTTCAATCATGCGGGTTCATGCAGACTGACGTTACACGGTATAGAGCCACAATTATACTTAGAACTACGTTAGGCTGACGCTCGAAACATAACTTCTATCATGACGGCTGTGAATGTTCCTTGCAGAATGCGCCAAAAACATTCACGTTCCGACTAGTGCGGACCCTCTGCAGATATTTCACTTAAACGCTACAAGATTCACGGCCATCATACAATAAACGCACATGGTATATTTCTCGATTTCGCCGTTGTCTATTTCTAGACTTGCTGCAGCGCAGCGCTCCAAGTCGAGTCGTGAACGTGACTTCATCGATGTACACCATGGGCAAGATCACTCTCGACGACCTTAACTCGGCCAATGGCTACCGGGAGCGGAAGCGGCTTACTCCAAGAGCAAGCTGGCGCTTAATCTATTCACCGTGGAACTCGCCAGGAGGCTCAAAGGCAGCGGTGAGCGCGATCTTTATTCTGTAATTCAGGATTAATATATCTCGGCCGTAGTCAATCACACCTCATCGACACCTACGTAGTTCCATAAAAGTACGACACCTAAGACAGGTAGTAACTAAATAGTTAGAGCACGTTGCGTGCGTCATACTTTTAAAGTTGTTAAAACTATTGAACTACTTTCGAAGAAATATGAATATAGTTTTAATTTGTTTGCTACAACCTCGGTAACTACTACGACTGAGAAGCTTCAGAGTTTGACAATACAGCGGTGTGTTATTCTTCTTTTTCTTCTTCGTAGGCGTGACTTGCAATGCTCTCCATCCGGGAGTCGTCGCAACCCAGTTCAACCGGAAGGAGCAGGACTTGCGACACTTCCTATGGAATGTCTTTCTTCAAGCGTTTGGAAAAGGTGACGCGGCAATTCTCGCCTTCAATACCTTCTTATTGCATAGAAGATACTATGTGATAGACGACACCCTGATGAGTGATCTCTTAATCAATTTTTTTATGACGTCCACAAGTGGTCCAGTTGCTGACCGATTTGAAGGGTTCAGCAGCATCCCTTCCATCCTTTCGTGCAGCCTCGTGTACCGGATTTTGAGAACTATACGGAGAGCAAGTCGTCTGCTTCCTGCTTCCTGCGCCACAGTTCCGGTGACGTCAGAATGCCGTCGAGCTCTGATTGGCTTTGATTGAGATGATAGCGGGTAGACCTCAGTGCCAGATGCCTTGAGGTCTACCCACTATTATTTTCGATCAGCCAATTAGAGCTCGGAACTTTGACATAATCGCCACCCCCGTGCAAGAAGCAGACGAGTTTGAGCTGCGCATGCCTGCACATGGTGTATATATTTCGCTAAGGCAAAATTCAGCAAAATTTCCTTAGAAAGCTTGCACCCTGTTCATATACATATAGTCACCTGCTGCACAGTACGTACGCAAACCAATTGTCATTTGCAGCACACCTTAAAATATGTCTGCTTTATTTGTGCACAAAAGAATCTTAGATAATCGGAAAACATCATTAACATGATCTTTCATGCACAAAATTCGTCACGTTTTGTCATAATAAACGATCTTGGAAAGGCAGATGCCTGTGTAGCCCGCATCTGCAGATAGTCCACTCCATGTTAAATTTCCACGTTTAAACATGCACGATCGACAGGTTGAAAAATGCGGTGCGTTTTGAATGTCCCGACGACTTGTTTTCGTGCTTTGACGACTTCGTGTTTTTTTACAGCGGAGCTGTTGAGGCCTAGATTCCCCAGGATCGTGTCCGTCCGCACAGAAATGTCGACACAACACTCTGGTTGCCACCGTCGCTCATAGATGGCGGTAGCTGTCCAGAGTGTTGTGTTTTCCGGTTGTCTGCTTGCCGCCGTCGCTCATAGATGGCGGCAACCTTTCCAGCCTTTTCCACTCTGGCTTGCCGCCCGCCATTACTTCATTCCCACCATAGTACAGCTAGCTTCGCTGGTCTTCGTTCTTCACCAAAGTGAAAAGTGTGAAAGTTGTTTTTCTTGTTTGATTTGGCAGAGCCCACGCGACGGTGCTCGGACATCGCTCCAGCTCGCCACGGCTGCTCAACTGGAAGACGTGACGGGAAAGTACTTCGTGTCGAACGGCGAAGCACCCTGGTCTTCAACGGTCCTCGATGAAGACCTCGCAGGGTCCTTATGGAAGAAGAGTGAAGACATCGTGCGCAATGTTTTGGGCATGCCAATGTAGATGGGGAAGGTAAAATTATTTGTAGAGCCCTTAGGACTTTATATTTATATAAAAATGTGCAAGAACGATAGTTCGCTCCCTTCTAATACACTCCCCCACCTTCCTCTCCTCCCCCTCACCCCCCCCCCCCCCCAAAAAAAAGGGAAGGGATTAAGGGCGCATTTTAATTATCGTTTATTTATTTAGATTACCAGTTGTCTTCGGGAACAGCAGTAGCATAAGGTTCTAATTCTGTTGCGTGTATGTTTATGTTTATACAGCCTGAAGTTACTCTGCCTCAACGGGCGACTTGTCTATTAGATGAGCAATTGAGCCAGTGCAGTACAACAGCCAGCCTGGGGTCTTTAACGTGCACCACGCAGTAGTGATACACGACCGCACGCCGGTACGATGCTCATCCAGATCAAAACGGACTAAGGTGGAGATTGAACCGAGGATCACTGGGTTCTGCAGCGCTATAGTTTTCGCTCCACGAGCTCCGAGCTTGTGTGCGCTAGCCCACTCGGCCACCGATCCCCCTTTACAAGGTTCTATATAGACCTTTCCAAAAGGGTTCATGGCCGGTTCCATTTTCAGTGTTCGTGCGTATGGCGCGTGATTTGCTCGGTTTCTGAAGCGACGAACATGCGCGTGCTGGGCTGAGAAGATCGCACTTTGGGCTGAGGAGATATTGGAATGGTGTATTAGCTGCGAGATGGTTTGGTGGCACCCTTCTATAGTTCCCTGTAGTGACGTCATTATACCTTGCGAAAAACAAGTTCGATGGTGTTTGTAATAAACATGGTGGAAGGTTGAAATCATTGCGCTCTAAAACGGACACTGCCAACACCGTCAAAAATAAAGTTCTTACATTACTCTTATTTCTGTCGATGAGAAATCCTTTGTTGACGTCATAGTCAGCATTCGGCCAATCGTGGAGGGCCGACCACAACGACCCTTTCGATCGTGCAAGTTTTTAATAGACCTATTGCCAAATTACCCAAGCATCAAGGAAAATGCAGGGATTGGTGTTTCACACGCGGCACATGCTAGCCTCAGCATTAGTAACTTTTCTAAAGTAAATGCTTAAAACAAATTCCATCTTGCACGCGCGTTCGTCAACGCTTTATTTTGGTTGTTTACTTCGAATCTTTTATACGGAATAAGAGGAAACAAAAACTGAAGGTCAGTTATGGCGGTGCCCATGTTCAGTTGCATCTTTTTTTACCTTTTTGAAAATAGCGAGTGCGCGTGCATAGCTTTTCCATTGAACTGCATTATTGTAGGTTCATTCCTTGTTCTATCCCTCAAGCTCAAGGTTCCATACCTGTTTTTGATTCCCTCTTGTAAAGTATGAAATTTCTAAAGGAAAAAGGAAAAAATAAAAGCCCAGGAACGTACACAAATAAAAAATGAACAAAGAAAACGCAAAATAGAGTTTCAGACGACTTATTATGTAACAAGGTGCGGTAGGGTTGGTTGGTTGGTCATGTTGAAATTATATTAAAACAGCGTAAAAAAAGACGCATCTAATCTAAATGAAATCCAATGAAGACTCAGAGGGTAAGAATGTGGTTTTCTTTATGTTGCATATGATCAAGGAATGATATCTGAGCCTAAAGTTTAAGTGTGACACCCTGACTGAGGGTGCTCTACAATATTTGCACCTCAATCCGGTGTGAGCCCTGCCATTTGTGTTGGCCCTATGAGCCTAGGTCTAAGAAAGAGCTCCTTATGTATGATTCCGGACACCCTAAACTTGCAGAGAGAGCCATTGCAATGTCTAGTCTCCGCGCTGCTTTGTTGAAGTCGAGCCATCATAGGTGTGACGACAGTTTTCTGATGCAGGTCAAAGGTTGTCCACTGCTGGCTTCCCTTTGGGAGTTGTCATGGCTGTTGTGGAATCTTTGTTCAAGGTGTTTAAAGGGCCGTCCTGTTCTGAGATAAGACAAAGACCAACTTCAAGACCTGTGGTCTTTCCGTATGTTCGCAAGGTGTCCCACAGTATTAGGAAAGTTGCCAGTAGGTACAACGTACCAGTAGTGTTTTGGGCACTATACAAGTTGTCGCGACTGTGTGCAGTTGTTAATCGAGGTGGACGCCCTGGAGCGCAATGTGAGGTCAACCACCGCAACCGGTATATGTCGCCTGCGCCTGTGGGGTGGTGTACCTGATCTCCTTGTCCTGTGGAAGAGTGGACGTCGGACAGACAGGGAGATGCGTTAATGTCTGGGCAAGGGAACACTCTTTCCTTGCGCTCCTCCCCGTCTGGCTACCTTGCGGTCCATTGTGATAGATGTATATGCTCTCCGCTATTTGATGACATTAAGATTTTAGCGCGGCACAGAAGCAAGTCTGCCAGGGAAACTGAGGAGGCCCTTTCTATGGCTAGCTATGCTGCGGGCATGTGTGCCATCGCTCCGTCTAGAGTGCCTTCATGTTCGCTTTGCCTAGCTCCGTCCATTGCCCTAGCGAGTGACGAGGTTTATTTGATTAGGAAGTCGGGGAAGTACGTGTAGGCGTGTGTCGGCGTTATGGGGGAGGGGTGTGTTATCGGGTTGATTGTTTTCTTTGTCTATCCGGTTCTTTCTATGTCTACTCGTTGTACCGTGCACAAGTAAAATTTTCAGCTGTAAGTCAGTGCTGTGTCATTGTTTTCCTTGCACTGGTCTTCCGTCTTTTTTTGCGCTGTTTTAATGCCATTTTGAATTATTATTTTCACGCGTTTTACCGCATGCTTCATCCTCCACTGTTCTTGTTGCATTATGCCGCCATCTCATTGGCTGCTAGGAGCTAATGTGATGCGTGGGGCTCAACACATCCGGCGTTACTTGAGCTGTCAGTAACTACGGGTAGCAAGGCCATCATAATAAATTTTCTACATCACCTATTCGAGGCCAGTGCAGGGCACATGTTAGACACGAGTACTGCGTCGGCGTTTGGCTGGGACTAGTGTTCAGTCTGTAACAATAAAACGAGTCTTAAGCCAAACGTTGACACCGCACTCGCGTTCCATCTGTGCATCACCTCGGCCTCCTGCTGGGGACGTAGGAACTCTAGCGCCACGGGCCTTGTGTCGATTCATCATACTTTAAAAAAAAAAAAAAAAACGTCATCGGAGTTGAGTTGTGGCGCATTGCGCCTTGCCGACGGAAGCGAGATTATCGATTTCTCAAGTTGGGATAGGCATCGAGCAGCGATCCTCAATTACCGGCAGGGCTTACCTGCCCCTCCGGAGCTACGCCAAATCACCGTGATAATGGAAACCAGGTATAGGTAGCCAGGCGGCCACCTTGAAAAGGAATTCGCGAAAGAATAAAAAGAGTGAAATATTATTAAAAAAAAGACAAACAGGGATAAAGTGAGACGCTTAGCTGCACCACCCAGGCTGTTAGTAATAGGCTGTTCGTAAAAATGCCAAAGCGGACGCGCGCGTGGCGCGAAAGGAATTCTGGGAGCGTCCTGTATGCTCCTCCGTGCCCTCGCGGCCTCTAGACCACGTGGCGCTGGAAACGGCGAAAGAAAAAGGGGGTGGTGGATTGGCTCGCCTGCCCTCTCCGCTCAGATACGTAGGCGTCCTTCTGTCCTAGAGCGCATATACGCACAGCCGGTTCTGTACCGCCAGTTGCCAGAATACATTTCGGCCCTTGCAGCTGTATGTTTTGCAAAACGGTATATTGCTTCTCTGGTGTTGGTGTTGTCGATTTGTCCTTTTTTTTCTCTTTCCCGACAACATATTTTTAGTTTGATTTATCGACGTAGCGTCTTCGGTTCTTGTTGGTGTCTTCTGGTGACGTGTACTCTTTGCATTTTGGGCATACTGTCGTCGTATAATTTTCGCTTATATTGCGTCATCTGATGGTAAACCCGCTCTTCTTTAATACCCCGGTGCTCCAGCCTATGGTGTAACTAACATTTATAATATGGGCTTTCATCTAGTTGGGAAGGAAAAACAAAACGCCGTTAACGTGTGGGAGGGAACCCAAACCCCCGCCCCCCTGCCCCCCCCCAAGACAAGAACAAAAAGCTTGAGTGAAGTGAGTCCCGTGCATATCATTATCTTTGCCGCTGCCAAATGAGATTAGCGGCATTAGCCGATAATAACGCCCAAGAACCAATCACAACGCGAGAAGCGTGGGCGTACTATGCCGTGCCGTGCGTTTCTTTTGGTGTCGGGGATCATACTCCGAATTATGCTACGGTGGGAGCTACTGTGACACGCCCGAATCAACCAGGCGCCTTTCTTTTATCACCTGACCTGGCTTTCCGCGCGGGGGAGGGGTATGTCCGTGAGAGTGATGACGTTGCGAAAGAGAGGCGTACGACTAATCGAACGAGGACGTAGCTTCCACTGCCGTCTCAGCTTGGAGGTGAACAGAGTATATGCGGGTAGAACCTGAGGGAGAGTGAGGACGGACCGAGAGCGTGCGGGACGTCAGAGTCACCGCGAGCGTCTGGTTGGAATCGATAGTACTGGGACTGTGAACCGAAGGTCGAACGCGTTTACGCCGCGTCGAGTCCGGCGTTCGAACAGTGAGAAGAGACAAGGGGAGCCATTATCGGTGACAGGTTAAAGGATTGTCCGGTCAAATTTGGTAATCGAGAAAACAATCGAATATCATTGTTATTGCCTCGAGACGGATCGTACGTGCAATATCTGAATTTTATATGCCCCTCTGCATGAGTAATTGAATTTATGCTGCTCCAATCGTATTCTAGCGTAAACGCTGCTTTCGTTGGCAACATTGAACCTCTGACGTCACAAAACGCAAAGCGAGCATTTCTGTCTGCCTCAGCGTGCTTCGTTTTTGATGTTGTGCTCGACTTGTTTCGTGGTTGGGTGAGATTTTTGTTGCGCGGTTGGGTGCCACAACCACCGGGCAGCAACATGCGAGCCAAGACATGACGTTCCACGCTTTTCCGCGAAACGTGCAGTGACGAGCAAAGTGGATCGTCGCCGTGCGTAGGGACTAGGTTCCCGTCAAGATCGAGATCCCGCTTATGCAGCAATCATCTCACAGAAGAGAGCTACGAGCTGAGCTTTAAGCGGACAGAAGGCTCGTAAGCTGAGGTGTGATGCTGTGCCAACGATATTAAACTACGTCCATCCACTCCTCGCCCAAATCGGATCAATCAATTTGATTATGCAGCGAAACCGAAACCAACAGCTAGGCAAACAATACCAGAAGTTGTATTTAGCACGCGTGCAGCCCGATTCTGTTTCACCCGCGTGTGAAAATGGAGCGTGGCTACGATTCACCAAGCTCGTCCAAGTCAAGTGACGACATGCATTTGAACGATTCGCCGGTTGCCTTCGACCCGCGGGGAACGACCCGCAGCCTCATCGCCGATCCAGTGGATCCGCTGACATATATACCCAGATGCTGCTTTATGTACTTAGGTGTTGCTTCAGAGGCGAAATCTGCATCCTTTGCTTTGCAAGCGCCCCTAGTTCGATCGGTGGCCGTCGCTGCTGTGGTTGCGCGAAACGGCATACGTTTTCTCGAAGCTTATGGCTGTCTGCGAGTAATTTCCTGCTAAAAGGCGTGACTTGTTTTGCACATGCTTGGGAACTGCATTAAAAGAACCGTATTTCAGTAGGTACAGCCTAGGAGACTATATAATTCGAAACAAAGTACAAGACATCCATCGACCAACGTTTGTTATCCCGACCATCCGAGAAACCTTTGCGTTTTGTGACGTCACGCAGCACCTACGGATGTCAGCCATTGACACTGGCGAAATTCGGGGTGGTGACAGGCATAAGAATTGAGTGAAAGCTCCGTCCCCAACACGAACTCGTTGCCTTTCTGCGTGTTTCGGCTGCGCGTACGACCAAGTGCGACCCAAAGGCCGCAAGCTCGAGATGGAGGCGGAGCGCGCACTGTACATTCTTACGCCCGATTTACAAGGTGCGATTTCATTGCTTGCAATTCCGCAGTTGCGACGTCACTCGTGCGGCGAAGTAAGAATATGAAAGACGTTTACAAATCTCTTTAATGCAAAACTAGAGCGCAGCTCTTGAGGAGAAGGAGGGGAGGGTACGGAGGGGAGGGTATGCCCCTCCTACTCTTCCGTACCCTCCTCCTTCTCTACCCTCTTCCTCTCCTCCTCCTTCTCCTCCCCTTCCCCCATTCCTCTTTCTTCCTCCTCCTCCTCCTGCTTTCCTCCTGCCGCTGAATTTGTTCGTGGGTGACGTGACACAAAATCGTTACGTCATTTTCCCCGCTAAATCTAGCGTAAACTGAATCGGTGTTGAGGTCACGTGACGTAAATTTCCCCGCAAAACTTAGCGGGTAAATTTCTCCGCTATCTTTAGCTCGAAAACGTCCCATCATGCAACGCGCGCGGTTACACCGACGCCGACGGCGACGCCGCTCAACCCGGAAACGAGCGCCTAAGAGCTGCGCTCTAAAAAAGCGTAGTCGAAGCTGCGGTACTCACAGCTGCACTTGCAAAATTGCAATTGAAGCCGCACCATGTGAGTCGGGCTTCAGTCTGTTACCGGCTATACACCGAATCAACTCCCTGACGTCACGCCTCTGCGGTGGCGCTGTTGTCGGCTCTGCGCATGCGCGGAGGCTTTGTCTCGCGCGAATGTGGTTTCTGAGCATTGTAAACAGTGTGCTTTCGTATAGTTTTGAGCCTAGATCCACTAATCATTCCACCAACCAGAGGTCGGTGCTCCGACGTCCCCGTGCGCCTCTCGCTTTTCTTCCTCAGTTTCTACCTGTATTGACACGACTCCAGCGAATTATACGGAGCGCAAGTTCGTCTGCTTCATTTGCAGGGGTCATGGTGACGTCAGAACGCCGAGTTCTGATTGGTTCTGATTGAAGGATAGTGGATAGACCTCAAGGCAGCTTGCTTTGAGGCCTACCCACTATTCTTCAATCAGAGCCAATCAGAACTCGGCGTTCTGACTTCGCCACAACCCCTGCAAAAGAAGCAGACGACTTGCTTTCCGAATAGGAGTCGCCATTATCGGACAATAATGGCGGTCTAAAACAGGTGGTGCCGTGTCAAGTGCCAGCTCGACGCACAACGCCCGGTTTTCAACTTTCAGCAGGCAAGCAATGGACTCGGAATGGTTTGCCCCGATTCTGATTCGCTACGGTTCAAACCTGCGGCGATGTTGGTGTGAGCGAGCTTCCAGAGGCTACAACTCTTTCGGGGGAAGCGACGGAAGGGCTGCGGGTGAACGTTGATAAACGCATGCAGTGTCTGGTTCACGCGTGTAACGGAGGTTGCATTCAGAGTGACCTTGACAACACGCTGATACACCAGCAACAACACAGTCGCCGGTACAACTGTTCCATCGCGCCAACCGCCGACAACATGTATTTACGGAAGCCATAAAGTACAAGCAAAGATCGCGAAAAGACCTGTTCTGTTCAGTACAATGTTTTCCCGCTAGGTGCCGTTTGTTTTGCTGAAGTGACGAAAAAAAGAGGTAAGTATAGGCGACAATACTGCTTTGTCGGAAGCGTCGGTAGATTCCTTGTAACAGCAAGCTCGATTAAAAAAAGTGCAGTGTAATTTACTTCAGCTTTATATACAAAAAATGCATGCATCTCATGGTATATCGCTCGAGGAGCCCGACACTTTTGCTTGGCGAAGTATGTCGGCGAAAATTGGATTACGATCGATCATATTTTAGGTGGTTCATTTTTTTTTATCTGGAGTGTAAGTGCGCACTTTTGTGGTGGTAAATTTTGCAGAACGAATATAATAAGATAGAGTGATCCATCTAAGCTTCGTTGACACATAGTTTTTTTTTTCTTTTTGCTGTTCTGACACGGGCATATAGTTCATCGTTCTTGCCGGAAAAAAAGTAGATGGCCTTTCAGTTTGAAGCCCAGGAACATAGTTAAATAACTAAGATCAGTCCCAAGGAAGTATGGACACGCTTGCAAGTGCTACTGCTGCTTTTCTGTTGCTGGTGTTTGTACTGGAACCGTGAGACAAAAATAAAGCCCTGTTTTCTGGCCTGCATCAATCATACCACGGATCGCATTAAACTGTAATTCTGAGAGATTGTGACGCTAGTGGTGGTGGAAAAAATGCCAAGGATTGAGAACAATAAGTTATTTGGATCATAAGACAAAGCGGAGGAAAAAAAAATATTGCTCTACAAGGTGATGTCCACCGAAGCCTAATATTCGCCAAACCAAAAATGACATTGCGGATATACCTGTGGCATTTCTTTTTAGTTGTGAAACTTGTCAAAACGTTAAACAACAAAAAACATATTTTTTTGCTGTCTAGTGTTTTTGCCTGAAATAAATGCCACAGTCCTGTAGTGCCACTTCTCGATTTGACAAATATTAGGCCTATCGGGTCAAAAAAAAAAACTCGTTTTTTTAACGAAAAAGTGTGGGTGCAAACTAGCTGCTGATGGCTAAACCTATTTTAAAACAAAACCCCTAAACTTGGAGAAAAAAAAAGAAAGAAACGAAGGACGACACAGCACGGAAAGATTTAAAACGACTTCGTGTGTTGTCTTCCTTTGTTTTTATACTATATTTTTTTTTGACGCAGGTTACGTCATGTCTTGAAACTTTTCGCATTCTGTCACCACCGCTAGAGCGTCACATTCTCACGAAGTTTAAATTTTTTGCGATGCGTAGTTTATTGACGTAGGACAAAAAATGCTGGGTTTTATTTTTTCCTCACGGGCCTGGGTGCAGTTCCCGCTGCCAATACATCCCACAAAAAACTTCCTGCAGACATGTTCAAAGATCTTTACTATTTGTTTATCAGATGAGCGGAATACAGCGAGGCACTGAGTAGAGCGGGTTTGCCAACTCCTAAAACGTGACTATAATTTTAGTCAAACGCGACGACAGTGCCAAGAAATAGCAACGAAAAATTACTTCACTCGTTAGTCATGTCGCCCCTGAACGAATACGTTAACATGTTAAACAAAATAAAAAATCAAAAAATAATTTCGCGTTACCAGTAACGTTGTTACTTTTCATCCGTTCAACGCTGCCAAAGAGAGGGGTGCGGTTCTGTCAACCCAGGGAAAGAAGAAGAAAAAAAGCACTATAGCAACCCACACTTGCTGGAATTCAAATAAAAAAGGGCCAGGACGTATGCGGAAAGTGGCGCCCCTCGCAGGTAGCGCCTCTCTCCTATTGGCTGAGCGTGAGTGACCATGTGACCAAAATGACAACCAATGGCGTTCTCGTTGGAAGTCGCCATATACGAGTAATCTCGGAACATAAATTATTGGCCCTCTCCTCCTCTCCCCCCCCCCATCTTCACTTACATCGAAACATAAACGATTGCGCCGAAGTTTATTTCTCTAATAATGGCCATTATCAGGGCCGGCCTTACATCATCAAGCGCCGTGTACATCGACAGTGACCCAGATGAGTATACCCCGCGCCCCCACAAAAAAGTGGTCCTTCGATTTCCGCCTGATGACGTCATAGAAGTTTCACTCTGTCGCCGGTCGCGGCTCTGGCGGTGTCACAACAGCGGTGATGGACGTGGCAGACGCCTGCATTGTGCTGTGCTCGACAGTCCACGAAAGACTTTCGGCAGCCAGGAGTTGAGACGCCCTGTCGACAGCGACGTCACTCGCGTCTGCTCGCGCTTTTGGTCGAAACTTCCGCTACCGACCACCTGGATCGCGACGTCCGAGAGCATTTCCGGCTTTTGTGACGTCATTTGTTGTCACTTCCGGTCCACTTTCAATGCACGTGCGGAATAGGACGCTAAACACAAGAGTCGAAGACGCGTTCCAGGCACAATAGTATATAGGCGAGCTTGACACTGCCTTCATCTTTGTCTTTGACCCAGTTTCAAGCTCATACGTTGATCAAAGAGACGTAGATCGATACTTGTTGGGAGACTGCCGCATGGTTGAGATAGAGGAAAAGGGAGAAAAAGGCCGCATCAAAAGGACAAACAGGCAACACACGAAATAAAAAATAAACACACATCATTTGGACATTGTATGATTTGGCCTGTGCACCTTTGTTAACCCAGCTAGGAAGATACGTTTTTGTTTAGAGAGTTTCATGATCAGCGCGGGACAGAAAGTTACCTGCTTTTGCATCGCATCTATGCGCGTGCGAATTGAGTCAGAAAGTTCCGTGCTCGCATCTGCCTCCTCTCGATCCTTAGCATGCGTAATCATCGTTCGAGAGAAATCAGTTTCAGGGTTCTCCATCGACTACCGGAGAAAAAGAGAATTGAGCTGAGTATTCGCAATAGGCAAGGCACGCATTTGGGAGTTCTCAGACGAGAGATTTCGAGCTCGGTGCAGGGAAATCCATTATCGAACGGAAAGCTTCCTCTTTTTTTATGTCTTTAGTGACGCCTCTGTTTTTGATTACTTTGTCGTTCAGAGTCTGCTCCAGTTTTTCACTCCCGAGAAAATCTTATCGTAAACACTCGCACAATCTCACTGCCGCCTCTTTTATTTATTTTTACAACGTAATGCACGTGTGTAAAAATCAATAGATGTATCTTTTAGTAAGGCATGCACACCTTAATAAAATATGAATGACGTACAGTTACTCAATCAAACAGTTACGAAGTAGGTTACACCTTACCCAGTACTAATTAACGGAACCACTTACTTTTCCAGTTGAAGTAACATATAGGTAATGTTAATCTACAAAAATATGTCTAATTTAGCAAAAGCAAAACGAACTAGTGAAAGACAATTCGAACATAGGTCATTGGCTCTGATCGTTTTCAGGCTTGCTAGGGGCAGTGATTAGGGCAAGTCGAATGCATTGGGTCCGATCGAGAGAAAGGTAAACCTGGCTTTCTAGCCCTCGTAAAAGAACTGCACTTCACAGAAAGCTGAAACTCCATGAAAATTTTACCCTGGCGGTGGTGAAAAAATGCGAAAACCAGGCAGATTACGTTCCCTTGGATAAAACAAAATACAAAAGAAAAACATAATTTTTTTGTGAGCCGACGTCCTTCTAAACCTAATTTTCATCAAATGGAAATTTGAGATTGTGGGCACGTGTAGCAAGTATGTCAGCGAACAAACTTGTCAGCAAAACAACAACAACAACAACAATATCGTCTTTTTAACTGACAAGTTGTTTCCCTGAAATAATTGCTACAGGCGCCCACAAGCTCAAATATCGGTATGATGAAAATTAGAGGTGGATGTCGGCTCATTAATAATTTTTGTTTTTCTCTTGTATTTTTGTGTTTATACAGGGAACGTAATGAGTTCAAATTTGCGCATTTTATCACCATTGCAAGGGTAACTTTTTCGTGGCGTTCCAGCTTTTTGCAAAAAGCGTAGTTTATATATTTATGCGGCCTAAAGAGCCGAGTTAACCTCTCTCGATCAGACGCTGTATTTTCGTGTACAGCAGAAACCTCGGGCAGGCTGTACAACATTCTTACGCGTCTGAATTATAACGCCAATGCATTAGGGGAGTGGTGAAGACGAGATACGGTGAGGCACACAGTTCTGATAAAATGTGACTAAATGCCAATACACTGTCAAATAGCAAGAAAAATACGCTGTTTTTTTGTGCTCGTAAAGAGTAACGCGGTCATCAAGTAATTTTCACGCTAAGTAGCAAGGCATACTAGTAACAAGCTTTGCATGTATTCAGTTATTCTTTTAATAGTGTCACCTTCTAGCAGAAGGGTGTTTTAACTCGCACAGTTTCCAAAGTGCTAGATAGTCACTTAAACTCTAAGACTGAGCTTAAAACGTGGTTAGGTCGTTCGAAGCAAGCGCAAATACTTTTTAGTCCAGTTTCAGATTATCACGGGCTGCTTGTCTCACGCAAGAATTCTCACGAGTCGCACTGTTCGGCACTGCTTGAATGACGGACAAAAAGAAAGAAAATCTCGCGTCAAGTCATTTCGCTTCACGGACGCGTCGTCACAGCATCCCGTTTCGACGCAAGTCAGAAAGAGACAAACAGGAGCCCCCAAAACCCCGAGTTCCTTCCTCACAGAACGGCAAAAGACAACATAATCCCGACCAGGGCGACGACACCCGTTGCGGCCGACGGCGCCGGCGACGCATCTCCGTTGGCGTCGACGTCATCCAACATGAAGCACTTTGTTCTCACCCTGCTGAGCTCGTTCGAGCACGACGTTCTCATCGCCCCACCATCGCACTCGCACTCCAGCACCCTGTGGGCACGCTCCATCCTCAGCAAGATGCTCACACTGTTCCGACACCTTGTCGAACACTGCGGCGCCGAACCGTCGAGCACCTCGTGGCAGAACCGCCGGTAGTAGTCCCACGCCAGCGAGCACACCGGATCGTCCATGCACTCCACAATCAGCCCCGAACAGGTGGGCTTCGATGATCCTCGCTGGGCGAAGCTATGGTTCGCCGAGGAGTTGTTCCCACCAGCAGCTCGAAGTGCGGCGCCGCAGCGCGCGGCAGTACTCGTCGCGGCCGCAGTCGCAGAGCAGGTACGTGAAGCCTTCTTCCGTGGTCGCCAGCGACACGAAGGACTGGCGGCGCACTGGACCGAACAGCGGGCCGGCGTCCGACCCGCCAGCTCTCGCTTGCAGTCCAGCCGGTGTCCGTGGAGGGCCATGTCGCAGGCGAGACGCCCGATGCAGTCCTGTTGGGCCTTTTCGCAGAAGAGCCGCTGCTGGGGTTTGCCCGCGCACGCGCCCGAGAAGGCGAGGACGAGGTTGACCACGCGAAGCAGCATCCTCCGCCGGTCTGAGGAGCTCGAATCCGGGGGAAGCGTTTGCGGGAAGCGCGGGAGCGAGAATGAGGGAATATGGGAAGCCTAAAGAGGATGGAATCCCTTTTTTTTCTTTCGCTCTCAACCTCCTTTCTCGTTTGCAGTGGACGCGCGTGCGTGGTTTGGACAGCGAAGCCTTGTCGACGAAGTTGACCCAGGGCTGTTATAGGCACTAGCGGAGATGCTGACGCCAGCTAGGCGGCGCTGTGTGGGTCCACTGGTGATGACGTGTCGGGGGAAAGGTAGAGGCCTTATCTAGAGTGGTGTAGATGAGTGCGTTGGGAGCGGAAAACTTGCCCTATTTTTTTATGGCGCTGCTGCGGAGGGGCTCGAAGTCGATTTTCGCTCCATCTTTCAATTTTTTTTTAATCTCTGGCATGCATATTTTATTTCCACGTGTTTTCTTTTGCTACTTCTTTTTTTTTTTTTTACGTTCTTTCGCGCTGCCCCGCGACTCGTTTTTGGGAGCTTCGATTTGCGAAAACGCGCGGGATCTTTTTTGCGCAGAGGATGTTGAAACTCCGGGAAAAGAATCTGCGCGTGCGGAAATAAAGCTTCGAAGTGCTTCGAGGCTTTACAGCGGCGCGAAAACAAATGGAGAGCCTTTATTTGGTATTTCGAATGTATATCCTTTGTACTCTACTGCATTTCTATTGTATTACTTTTTCACTCTGGTTATATTTGTATTGTATTGCTATTGTTCTCCCATTATACTGGTACCGTATTTACGTCGTAGTCTCTTCATATTTTTAATCTTTTTATAGTATTGCTGTTGCATTTCTATTGTAGCTACTACTAGTGTGTCTGTTGCATTTCTTTGTACTCCTATTGT
This sequence comes from Ixodes ricinus, assembly GCA_037355805.1. Classification (NCBI taxonomy): domain Eukaryota; kingdom Metazoa; phylum Arthropoda; class Arachnida; order Ixodida; family Ixodidae; genus Ixodes; species Ixodes ricinus. The sequence continues at coordinate 22,268 of JAZHYW010036181.1, forward strand.
GTTTTGTATCGTACTTCATATTATATATATTTTTGAAAATATCTTCATTAGCTTTTTTTTTTAAACAATACATTCTATTGGGCCCGTCAAAGTCACAGGGACTTATCGTACAGAGCTTGCTAGGCTTTGTGCTTTTTGTTTATTTATTTTTGTGTTATATTACATTCTGTGGCAAAAAAAGAACAACAATACCAATTACACACAAAAAGAAAAAATAATTTGTTCAGAATACTTAGCAATCTGTTAAATATCTGATAACATTTCTATTAAATCAAAACAAAGATATTCGGATCTACAGACTGCGCATTAATCGGAACATATTTTATCAGTTTTTAGAATAAAGTATATAACAAAATCAGCAAAGCAGCATGACTTGCTGCGTGCGAAGACTTCCCGTTATGCATACACCACGAGAAAACTCCAATCACAATGTGCACATGAAACATATGTAATACATCTTGCGTAAGTTAGAATGCTAACCCTCGAAAAAGTGCCTCGCGTTTATTTTAGTAAGGTGGTCAGTTGGGCGAGTTAATTGGTACTGATTAAACATTAGTTAAAGTTGCGCACAAAAACAAAAACAAAAAAGACAGAGAAAGACGTCGACGACTGCGCAGGCAACCGCACACTCCACAAATCGCGTGTATTGGAAGGAAGAGAGGAAGAAGCCTGCTTTCTTCCAGTATCTATGAGTTATGAGTGTGCTCTGGTCCGTCGTCTACGTGCTTCTCTCTTGCTGTGCGCAGACTTTGACCGTGTACGCACGTTTATTGATTATCGTTTTCAAAACACCATCCTCACAATTTTTTTAAACCTCCTTTTGTAACATAAGGCTGGTAAGATATCCCGGAAGATACAATACAACATCCATTGTATAATATGTATTGTATTTATATTGTATCCTTATGCTTTGTTTCCTATAAGGTGCGTCTATCGTCAAAACTTTACGTGCCCACTTTGCTGTCCACTTCCATCGGAATATATCTCTTCACTTTCCTTCCAGCCCGTCTCGTGAAGTGTTGATAAACAAAGAAATGTAGAGCAAATACACAGGGTGTTCTTGAGCCCTATTCAGTCGTGCAAAAACCGTACGAATAAACCACCGAACGGAGTGCTGTGAAACATTACACGAAATCGTCCTTAGGTGCATTTAACATACCTCAAATTTCGTGAGTGTACCTCCTGGGAGAAAAAAAAAATCCTATAATTTTCTATGCACCGGGAGCAAAACGGAAACGTACTTACCGTCTTTGTTGAAAATCTGCTACTGGCACAGATAGCGTCGCATGGAACAGAAACTTTAGTACGTCTTTGAGATGAACGTCCAAAACTCACGTCTAGGGGATCGAGCGTGTGTGGTACCATCTGTCAATAAGGCGATTTTTTTTCGCTATGTTTGTAGAAATAAGATGTTTTTATTTCTCTCGATTTTTTTTCCTGGAGCCTACATGGCCAAATTGTTTGCGTAATAAATGCGCCACCTAAGGCAAAAGCCGTGAAAATTTCATTCTACTCCATTGTGGTTTATTTATAGATTTTCTTACGTCCGAATAGCTCTAGGAAACATCGTATACGTCACTCACTGAGGGCTGCAGTGCGGCCGGGTCACATTATTTGACACTATAGCGGGCTGGACCAACAGAATCAAGGCCCGCAACACAATCAAGGCCTCCTTGAAACGTCATCATGGTCGAATGGCGCCAACTCGGCAATTGGACCCGAGCCCGGTGTCAAACGTCTTTAGACGCGTTTGATTCGACAACGAGCCCTTGCCGACGACGATGACTGGCAGCATTCGTCTGCCTCCAATCGGTGTCTTCGCTCTATCTGACTGTGATGGCGTCCGACTTCTATAGGGCGTGCTGGCTTAGATTATTCCGGGTGGTGTTGACATTCGAAAACAAAATATTATCGCGATTATCACCTTATATACGCGGAGTACTATCGCTATTTCGACTAACACGTGACTAAAAAAATTGACGTCGGTCGCATTTTAGGTGCGGTGGTATATAGAAGCAACCGATAGCATGGCGCGTCGGACGAAAAATCTGCACACCACTTAAAACGGAGCTCGATGCTATTCCTTAGTGAATTTTGCGTGATTTAGACATTTAGTAGACGTTCTAGGGATTTTAGGAGACCGCCTCTTAGGGCTCTCTACGGAAGTCTGAAGACGGTCTTGTAAAAGACGTTTTTTTTGCGAAACCGTCTTTGCAACTGTCTCCCTATATGACGGTCTTAAAATGTACCCGGAATTTTTGTTTTTAAAGAACCAGTGCGCCGACGCGCCAAAAATGGCACTTCTTTTTTTGTTGCGCGAAGCGATTGATTGGTGTGTCCAGACAGTATACCTAAAAAAAAAAGTATACCATGGTACCATAGGGATTTATGACGCGGCCGCGTGAGCGTGTGGGAACCGTGCTCTCGGCCTGTGAGAAGCGAGCGATCGCCTGCAGGCGATGTACGTATGTAGACCTTCGCATCGCAACCGACGTTTGCAAAAATCGCCTTCCCTGTAGCGCTTTCGCCATCTTTGTCCGCTGGCCTCGTGGAACGCCTTCTGAGCATGCGCTGTTGCTCTCCTGTGCGGTATATCGGACGCTGCGCATGCGTCCACAGCTCAGTGAGTCAGCATTTTTCGCCCGGGTGATAAGCGATGGAAAAGTCTGCGCTCATCGAATTGGACGTTCGCTATCACAGACAACACTAAGATCACGTCCTACGCTTTCTTTCTTGTGCGTGGTTGGTTTTCGGCGGCAATAACATTTACCCCCCCCTCCCCCCCAAAAAAAAAAACAAAACAAAACAAAACAACAACAAACGAAAACGACGACTGTTTGACGGTTCAATTTTAATGTTGCACTCTAAAAAAAAACAAAAAAAAAGTCCTGTGCGTCTATTTTTTCGCACAACCCTCGGAGAGCTCAATCACCGCAACTTACGGAGGGACTCAGCGAATGACGATGCCGAAACATATGTTTAAACCAAGCAACACAGTCTGAAAGTCGTGAAATTAAGCAATGCAAGCGTGACGTTCTGCAGTTTGTTTAATGTGATAAACTCGGACGGCGTTTTTTGGTCTATAGACTCTAGACATATGTTTCGGCAGTATCGTCATTCGCTGAGCTGCCTCCCGTAGGTGCGGCGTTGGCTTCCCCAGTGTTGTGCGGGCTCGTATGTCTGCGACCTGCAGAGTGTTGTCCTATTGCAGTCCGTCGGCTCGGCCGGCATGCGGTCTGACTTGTAATGTGAAAACGGCGCATAGCCAACACTGCGTCACGTAAATTGCCGCGGGAGTTAATAGCTCCACGCAGCACGTTTTTGCCGAGGGGCGCTTGACTGGTGACTTGCGATAAAGCTAGAGACGACGTTCGGGCGAGTCCATGCCGAGTTGTCGGGGAAGCAGCTCATTTCGAGGGCTCCGCTATTACGTTGTTATCGGCCGGCTGCGTGCCCGCGGGTGAGCGTAGTCCGAACTGAAGCCGAGCAGAAGATTCGTCATAGTCAGAACCTGCGACGATAACGTGCTTCCTTCTCTGCTCCAGTCGCCGTCTCATTCGTGCTCGGCGGGCTTGACTTCTGCAAAATCATCTTCCCTGTTTTATTCGAACTACGCTCACCCGCAGGTGACGATCGGTATCCATGTAGGCGGGTATCCCCCGGCCGCTCCACATGGACTCGCCCTGAGGTCATCTCTAGTTCTATCGCAAGCCACCAGTCAAGCGTCCCTCGGAGAAAACGCGCGCTCGCGTGGAGCTATTAACTCGGGCGGCCAAGACCGGCATATATTCGTCATGGTCGCCTGCGCGATGCACGTTGTCTTATAACTGCCGTCTTTGGGCCATCGGCACGCGGGCAGCATTCGCGCACACGCGACACTCGCCGCCAGTGGATCCTACCCATATAGCGCTCATGTGCCTTGGGTCTCAGCTCCTTCTTCTATCAGCTGTTATCCCCCCCCCCCCCTTACTAACGATGACCGTTCGGCCCTTGGCTGTAACTCCCACCGTTAGTAGTTCTTTGCAAAGTCTTTCTCTCTCTTGTCTCTAGCTGCGGGTGGACATAGATTAAAGGAGCTTTCATGTACTATGTGTTGAAATCTTCAAAAAAGAACGGAATTAAACCCACACAGTGAGGCACGGAAGTGGAAGGGCGACATTTCACTGTCTTTCCTCTCTCTCTCTCTCTCTCTCTCTCTTTTTTTGAAATCCATATTCTTTGTGTTTTTTTTGTTTACTCGGCGTGTTTTAAGACACTCGGCAAGAAGGTCGCGAGATCGCCGACCTCAGCAGTTAGCCAGCCGCCGCGCGGCGATTAGCCAGCGCCAAGTTCGATTATAATTGGGCGGCGCTGGCCGATCGCAGCGGTCGGCAATCTTGCCGACTTTCTCGCCGAGTGTCCAAAGTAAGGCCCTCGATCTTAGATACATTTTGATGTCTTCCAGCAATCTCAGATTTTCCCTTTTGCCTTTTGAAAATTTCTTTTATATTTCCCCCTTTGAAATTTCTCCGTTAGTTACTTCAGCATTTTCGACAATTTGTTGGTCATTTCTGTCGACAATCATATTTTTGTAAAATCAAACGATTTCTTTCTTTTTTCTGGCTTGCACGCGTTAAAGCAGTTCGTCCGATTACCGACGAGACTTCGGCGAAGCTTCTAGCACGGGTCCAGAAGCTATCGCGTCCGGCAGCAACGACATCGAGGCGGTGCGGAGTGGGGAATTTTGACCTCATCGTGGAGGTCGTCGTCCGCGCTATGCATGAGTCAAGTACGTCGAACATATATCAATCATACTTAGTCTATTTAAAGGGAAGCTGAAGAGGTTCTTGAGAAGAAGCGATATAGAGGTGAATTCTCGCGTATTTTTGTCCCTTGCGTTCGAATATCACAAGCATCTGACCCGAACGTATCACTGGTAGCGAGAAAAACAGAAAAAAACTAACGACCGGGTGTGACGTAGCACTTTTGACTGCTAGAAGTTAAGGCTTGTGATTCCCGGCCGGAAGGTGAGCTTTGTTTCAGCGCTATATTCAAAGCGCTGTTGTGGCTACTTGGCACATCACTCTGAAATATAATTGTGATATTCATGATCCTGAAGGCCAATATAAAGACGATTTAAGTGCGTGTTTTTCTTCTGAAATACAGAATCGCTTTAGTTTCCCTTTAATGATATATGCCCCAGTTTTGTCCGACGACTACTCCCGAAACAGTGATCCCGAACCTGCATTACACAAACTATTTACAGTCGGAAACCGGCAAATATTAACCCATACGGCCTAAAAACCAGGACGCAGTTTTACACGAAAAAGATACCGTAACGCGAAGCAATTAAATTAGGGAAATTAAGGAAAATATATGTACGATTCCATGCGGCATACATAAGGATTACAAAGGACGCCCAAGCTTCTCGCGGAAAATTTTTACTCCTCAACAAAAAACTTGAGGAACGCTTGTTATCGTAGGCCCCGTTCGCAAAGCCTTTCCAAGCCGTGCAAGGGTGTGTGCGTGGTCTAGTTGGTAGCGTCACGTGTCTCGTGACGTCCCATGACGTCACACGTGACGTCATGTCACGTGAGGCGTGACGTCACATGTGGCTGGGGCGTCGTGACCCTATCGAATCGCTAAATTTAGCAGAAACATTTTCTGCTGAAATTGGCGGGAAAATAATCCGCTACATTTTCCCGCCAAATTTAGCGGGTCGATAAGGTGATGACGTCACAGCCGCGTGAGACGTCACACGTGGCTCCGCGCGCTGCATTATGGGATTTTTTTAGTCCCACCTATGCCGACGGCGGAGTTTCTAGCGACACGAGCTCCTGAACTCTATCGCGCTAAAAAAGAGACGGCAACTCCCCACCCCCTCCAGGAAGTACAGGACGAAAACATGGAAAACTGCAATGCAGAATCCCGATTTCACAATGATGCCTTTCGATTCGTTTTTTCGAGCGTTCGCACATGTTTCCTTATCGACAGTATTCATTTTTATTCCGTCGATTTGTTCACATATGCCTCGAAACATATCGTAACACAATGCCTTCTGTACTTAACCCAAGCTGGTTTTTGATCAATTAAAGGCTGAACTCCATGGAACGAATTAAATTGGCTAAATAACTGGGGAACGCCGCCCGACGGCACGCTCGCGTTGCGCGCGACGTAGCGGCCTCTGTGTTGATTCCACGGGCAGAGAAAAAGCCGCCGGGCAAAATTCGTCGGTTATTCGCAGCATATTCGTCCCATGGAGTTCAGCCTTAACATTCTAAATTCGGGTCCTCAATAGACCTATTGCTATATTACTCAAGCATCAAGGAGAATGCAGGAATCGGTGTTCCACGCACCGCACGTGCTGGCGTCAGCAGTAAAACTTTTCTAGAGCAAATACCTAAAACAAATGGCATCTTGCGCGCGCGTTCGTCAACGATTTATTTTGGTTATTTACCTCGAATCTTTTATACGGGGGAAGGCGTGCGCGTGTGGCGCAGGGGCGGATCCAGAATTCCGTTTTGGAGGGGGGGGGGGGAGGGCGGAAAATTTGTAAGGATACTATTCTCCCATTCTTTCTTGTGCCCCGGGGGGTCCACCCATGTCAAATCGCCCTCCGAGAGAGGGGGGGGGGGGTCGACTTTGTTTGGGGGGGGGGCCAGCCCCCCACCGCCCCCCCCCCCCCCACACACACTTGGATCCGCCCCTGGTGGCGCGTGGAACAGCAATCCCTGCATTCTCCTTGATGCTTGGGTAATACTAGCAATAGGTCTATTGCTTTATTGGGTCTTCTGCCGTGCCTATTGATCTACACTATGTCAGCAAGAACGACGTCATCCTGCGCCTGCTGCCGTTGGAAGGAATGGGAGACACCCATTACTTTACCTATGCCGAGTGCAACTCGTTTGCTCTTTTGCGCAGGTGTTGCAATGATGTCAGAACGCCGAGCACTTATTGGATGATTGAAAAAAAAATAGTGGGTAGACCTCAAGGCATTTAGCATTAATGTCTACCCACTATCTTTTTAGATCAGCCAATAAGAGCTCGGTGTCATACTGACGTCACCGCCACTCCAGCGCAAGGAGCAGACGACTTGCTCTCCGCATAAGAGCTATACGCAGGGCGTTGCTTTCTATGTTCCCGCCTCTTGCTTTGTGATTGGTTCCTTGGCGTTCTAGTTGGCCGATGCCGCAACCTGATTGGCTGTGGAATGATATTATAGATGCTCGGAACCCTTCACGCCCTGCGTCTCTTTATTTTTCAGTGACTAAATATGCTGCCTCATCACTTTAGATTTCTTTACATTCCTGCGTTGAATTCTCTTGGATGGTGGCTAGGTGCTTTCTGATGAGCGTAGTTACCATGGTGAGTGGGGGTGGTACGGTGGTCGTCCCCTGAGGCTTGTGGACAATACTCAGCTGCGTGAACTTTTCGTACCCCGGGATAGCAAAGTCGCTGTGGTTTTCTTGCAGGGCTAATAACGTCGGGTTGGACGTCGGTGCTGCGCACGTATTAAATGAGCGTGTTTTTCTTGCGTTTGAGAGACCTCGACAATTCCAGTGCCAGATAAGAAAGCCGGCCTTGACGTCTCGATGCTGTCTGGTTTGGCGTCTATCCATAGTTGTCTGCACGGGCAGTAGTATTTAAAATTATTTAATGAGTGGGATGACCGTTCGAAGAAGAGCGAGGATATTTCGTGCCCATTCTGCAACGACAGATTCCAGCAACGTGTAGGTCATGGTAGTTACTGTTTGAAGAAACAGAACCCATCCCTTGACTGAAGATGTGTCGGTTGGAACGGATGGTGTGTTTTGCCCTGATGAATTGCGCTGTCTTGAATCAGTCGGAACAGACTCTATCACTTTCGGGGCAGTGTGATGTGGTAAACTGAGGTGAAGTTGGCACCGCGTGAGTCGGGCGTCAGTTTGTTTTGTTTTCATTTGAACCCTTAGTGACTGCAACGTACGAAGCCCTCCTTGAAGGTTGGTTCTGGAGCGTGCTACTCAAGTTTATCTGTGGAGTTGGAGAGTGCTCTTCACCTTTTCTAACTATATAGCTCGGGCCATCCGGCTTCGTAAACCGCGGTTCTAGCAGTGCGGAAATCGACTGCGTGTTGTCTGGCGTAATTCCTGCTTTCGGTCTCTTTTTGCCGTTTTAAACACGATGGTGATGTAGCTTTGTGAGCGTCTCCGCAGTTGATGTAGTTGATGCACTGAAGCGGCTGCATACTGGATTTTGCTTGCAGGCTGCTTCTTGATGTCCATAACGACATCATTTGCGGCACAGTATTAGGTCTTTCTTGAATAAAGTCACTGGGTGCCGGACATGGCCGAGGTAAACGAAGCTTGGCAGCGTCGATTCAGAGAAAGAAATCTTTACCGCTGAACTTTTGCCTAGTCTTCGTAGTCGCCAACTCTACATTCTCGAGACATTAAGTTATCGGCGACCTCTGCATCAGTGAAAGTGGTGCCCACGTCCCTGATTACTCCAGTAGCAGTAATGTCTAGGAAGTGGTTCGTATGCTCGGATCTTGACTCCACAGAGCTCAGTGCAGCTTAGGATTGCTCGCGTTGTCTGGCCATTTCTTGTGTGGATGGCAATGAGGTTGAGACGTCTGTTATACACTGATCTAAAGGATACACTCCGGGCACATATTCTCCAGGGCGAGGCGCTCATTTAGGATGCTTATCGATGTAAGTATTGTGTTCTGCTCGGTCGGTGTGAATTTGACAGTAAGCCCTTCAGGCGCTACTGTACGGCTGCAGATTGTTTCAGCGCTTAGGCTGGAATTAGGGCTGTTTTAAAGCGCGCACCTCTTAGGAGCCCGTTTCCGGGTTGAGCGATGTCGGCGTAACCGCGCGCTTTGCATTATGGGACATTTTTCGGCTAAAGTTAGCTGGGAAAGTTTTCCTCTAAATTTAGCGGTAAAATCTTCGCGCAAAATTTAGCGGAAAAGTTTCCCCGTTAAGTTTAGCGGAAAAATTTCACCGCTAAATTTAGCGGGTTAAGTTTCCCCGCTAAATTTAGCGGGGAAATTGACATCACGTGCCCTCAACACCAATTCAGTTTCCCCGCTAAATTTAGCGGGGAAATGACGTCACGTCACGACTTCGCGTCACGTCACCCATGAACAAATTCAGCGGCAGGAAGAGAGGAGGAGGAAAGGAGGAGGAGGTGGGAGGGGAGAGGGAGGAGAAGAGGAGGTGGAGATTACGGAGGGGAAGGAGGGGCGTACCCTCTCTTCCCCCTGGTCAAGAGTTGCGCTCTAGTTTCGCATTACAGAGATTTGCAAACGTCTTACATTTTTTTACATTTTTTTCCTCGACTTGGGGTCTATCCACTCCCTGCTATCAAGATCAGGGAGTTCCATGTCACTGGACGGTTTAATCACCCGCCGCGATGATGTTGTGGTGCATTGCTAATTTGGAGTGACGTCCGCAGTCAGGTTCATGGCTGAGTCTGATTCGGCAATTGAACTGCCAGAGTCGGAAGAAGGAATGCTACCGTTGCCGTGATGTTGTCGTCTAGACCATCGCACCAGACGTGGCTGTGTGCTATGGCCTTTATTTTCTATACTCAGGGATGGCTCCCGTGTAGCAAGTTGAGCACTTGCTTTTGTAATTTGAGGGGATAATTACTCTTGATCCCCAGAGTAAACAATCTTTTGGAACGCTAAGTTCTGTCCCTTTCATTCAAAACGGCGACCACCGCGGTCCTCCTGGGAAATCGCTTCCGGACCAGAGCGCCTGTCTTACTCGTCACAATATACTATGTAGTCCCAGCGTACTGTGCAACGGTTGGAGTCGAGAGAACAGCGGGGTACGCTCCGTTCCAACATAAAAACCTAGGCTAGTTGCTGAACTTGGAATTTGTCCATTGGCAATGGTAATCGACTCAAGTCATCGGCGTTACCTATGCTTCATCCGGGTCGGTAGACCAGTTTGTAGTTGTACGTTGCTAGTGTAACTGCCCAACGTATTACTCGGGGTGATCCTACCCTCTAGCTTGAGTTTGAGACCGGCTTCTTCTGCACGCTGTAGTATTTGCTCGAGATTCTTCTGCGTGTTGATTCCAATGCAGCGAAGTTGGGCCGGTAGACATGGCGAGGTCGGTTCGGTTGCATCAGGACAAAAATCCTGGTGTGGTAAACCACACCGCCTAGAGTGTGGTTGAATTCCGAACTATATGTGTAGTTTTTACTCCAAACCGGCGCATAATATATAATATTCTGATAGAACAGAGCGATAGTAAAAACAACAACAGCCTTCTTCATAACACTTCGTCTTCTTTTCCTGACTCCGAGTTGAGGGGATGAACGATGCTCATATTTCTCGAATTTATTTGCCGACTGCCGTTGCTTAGAAAAAAAAAGGCAATTTGATTTGGTTATAAACGTTACGAAAAGACGGTATGTAGTAAAAGTAGAAACATCGTTTCATGGGCCCTTTTATCTACTCAAGTAGGATTAAGGCCTACCAAATGCTCATCAAAATGAGCATTTGGTAGGCCGGAGCACAGCGGCGCTTTTAATGGAGTTCATTCGAGCTGTTTAAACAGTCTTGGTCCCGGAGGACACATATCAACACCATGAAGTGCCACTATTTTCCCGTGGAAAACCGCCAAAAACACGATATCCACGGAAACCGAAGATGCCACTCAACGCCTCTCTCGGACTGCGAGGGAACCTGAGATACTCGACACACAAGCGTGTCAAGATAACTCGGCCAGCGATAATAACCCTCCCGGCCGGGCTATACCCTTGAAGCCTCGCCAAACCGGGATTCAATCTCTCGTTGGCCGCGGCACCGTCGCGGTTCGCCGGCAAGTACCTCCGCGACCAACGGCCTTTTCGATGACATGTGCCACCAGGGCCTTCAGGGCGTCGGTGCATCATGATACGCTGCGACGCCATAGGATTCAGTCCCACGACTGCGAAGGCCAGGAGGGGGCACACGTGACGACCAGCGCCGTGCAGAGGTGGAGGCGCAAGAAGCGAACTTTTCTGAGTGGTGCAGCTTCCGCCCTAGCATTTATGAAGATGCACGTCCACGATGGTGAGTTGGTACACTGCTTTTTTTCACTCTTTACACATTGTGCACAGTTGTGAGCATGGCGTCACGTGCCGGGCCTCCAGCAGGCAAACACGTGCAGTATGCATGCGTAGATGCCGTTGGCAGGCTTGCAATGGACTACTTCCCTAAATCCATCACCGCGCGCCTTGCATTCTGGGAACCCGTGGGCCAGGAGCGGAGCGCGCATGAATTTTGCTTCCCACCGAATCCCACAATGCATAACGTGGCACTACGCATCGATGAGGCGCTTCGAGTTTTGGAATAAGTTTATTGCATGTGTTTGCCTGCCCTGCTTGCACGTGTTTGCAGCCACACCAGCAGAGATTGAATGGCGGCGACTAGCGGCGGCCAGATGCCCCGCTTACAATTGTGTATTCCCTTGTCTAAAACGTGCATGTAACTATCAAAGACACAGGCAAAAAGATTCCCCTTTGAATATATACCAGATGGGATGCGCCATTTTTTGCAGTTTGGTGATCGCTCAGTTCATTTCAGTTATTTATGCCACATAATATTTCTCAAATTGTTGTGTAGCGCTGAATATGCCAGGGCGCGTTTCATGTTTAAACGAAGCCAACTAAGAGGTATGATCCGATGGCAGAAGCAGTCTTTCCGATAGTCACCGACAGTTTGTGGAAGCAGGGTGTGGAAGTCCCGAACATCGTACTGCTGCTTCACAGCCGATGAGATTGGGGCATTAGCCGACAAAAACGCCGCTGAACCAATCACGAAGCAAGAAGCGTGAACACACACACTGCGTCTCTCATGCTCTCAGTGACTCTAGAAATATTATGGTCCGCTTCAGACCGGGAGCTGCCCACAGAAGTAGGTAAGAAAGCATCAGCTTTTTGGCGAAATCTTTTCTGACTGCTATTCACAACGGAGAATTACTTGATGAGGAACAACCCTGACTGCAAGAATTTGTTTTCTGGTAGTGCAAGGTAATAAAAAACAAGGCGATTTTATTCATTTTCGAATATGAAGCTTATATTATGGGAAAGTTAGACAGAGTCTGGTAAATAAACGTCGAAGCCAGGCGCGTAGCCAGGATTTTGGTTCGGGGGGGCCGCCCATGACAAAATGCTGTATGGGGGAGAGGGGGAGAGGAGGTACCAGCAAAATGAAAGATTTGGGGGGGGGGGGGGGCGGGCCCCATGGGCCTCCCCTGGCTACCGTGCCTGGTCGAATCTATGCTTTATTAGACGATATCAAAGTTGTCAGTGAAAATTGCAAGATGTTTAGATGGTCATCTTGCAATTTGCAGTGACTCCCGATCGGTACCTCTTACAACAGTACACCGGTAGAAGATTTTAGAACAGCAAACTACAAAACAAAAATACACAGTAAAAGCACTCTTGAGGGAGCACTTCATATCGATCACTCAGCAAACGCATTACAGGTAACTAAATGCAGCTTATCATCCGTGGTTTTTTCCCGCTCGTCTGCAACTCTTGTAGAACATCCTAGATTAGGTTGTGTTGGCACCAAACCTCTTCTGTCTTCTTCAATATGTGTTAAAAGTAATAAATGGAGATGTTAGTCACTCTAAGGCGTGACCGGCTACTCCATTACCATTGAAGAAAATATTTCCGACATAGAAATTAACCTTAACATCATTACCATTGAAGAAAAACATATAGATGCAGCTATACACCTCAATGTCAAACCAAACCTCAGTTTTATCTCTTTGTTACTTGTGAAACTGCTTTAATAACTTGTGACATACCAATATTCAGGTTAATAGTCTCGACAAGTGAAATTATTGATGTACTGAATATTGGTTTTATTACTATGCGGAAATGTGATCAAAAGGGCTGCGATTGTTTCACCTGGATGTAGGTACGGGAGTCTGAGTATATGACGCACTTCAATACCTCAGCTTACCAGTTCTACAGCACTGGTAAAATTTTCTTTTATGGCATTAAAACCAGATGTAATATCTAGACGCAGACAGAATGATTCACGATAAAGGTTTTTGATTATGACTTCGCTAACTAGATGTATGTACTAGCTAATATATTTTTAAACTGAACATATTTTTTTCACGCGCACCCTGCCATCATCATAATATCCGGATCAAGGATATGGAAAGGGGAATCACTAAAAGAGGTTAAGAAAAAAAGATTGGGACAAGTGAGGATAACGGTTGATTAGTCTAAAGGTGATGATGCTAACCCGTGGACTAATTGGTTTCCCTTTCCTCGACCCTGTGTGATCTACGCGTATTTCTGGTAACTGTATTTTACGTGAAAGATGACCTTATAATATCGTGTGCATATTTAGAACTCTCCAAGCACGCAGACTAAGTCAGTGCGATCGGAAAGCAAAGTGCAGAACCTCTTTAATTACCCGTGTGTCATCCACTCGATGCCCGAGGTGCGTCAGAGCCGATTCTAAATGCCGATTAATAACATTGTGATTGTAAGCCCCCCAAACTTTCAAAACGTCATTTCGTAGTGATCTGAGTTCAAAGAACTGTCAACTGAACAAAAGAAAACAAATAGACAATTGAATTGTCTCTACAAAGACAAGATATGATTAAAAAAGTTTAATTATGGTAGGCTGCCAAACAATAAAAATAACACCTCACGTCTACTGCTGTCTTTCTTGTCGATATCAGAAAGAATTATATCACAAACAACAAATAAGTATCCAACTAGTCGTCCCGATAAAATGAAAGTTCCACATTTTAATGCTCTTGGTGAATCATGTTCAACTGGAGTGCTCAAGTAAAACCCCTGAGAAGATAAAAAACCTTGACACATTAAGGAGTACATCGTTAACTACACTTCGCTGTGCAATTTCTTTTTTTTTTGCGAGTTACATTTTTGGGTTTTTTATAAGCATAGTTAAACGGAATGAATAACTAATCTCCTACTCAGCTTCGAGGGGATTCTTGTATTTTCCTACAATCATAGAAAGCCAAATACTGAGAGCAAGTTATGTTTGGAGTCTGCCCGCCACGGAAGCTTTCCAGGAACCGGCTTGGAGTAAAATAAAGACGGGATTCTTTCGCTCGCTCCCAAACGATGGCGTAAGAATTAGAAACAAAAACAAGCTAAAGAAACATAACGCCCTGCTTGTCTCGAAGCAGACAGCGCGAAGTTATAAACATCTGCTCCCAGATTCGAAGGCTTACGAGGCTGCGCATTATCTTTTTCTATTTTATATATATGGATATTTTTTTCGTCGTCACAAACAGATTAAAAAAGAAAAACAAAAACAAAACGAAGCAAAATTAAAGTTTTTTTTTTTTTGCAGATCTACTATCATATCTAGACCGTGTAACATTTCGAGCCGACGAAACGAGCCATACAAGTGCGGCAGAGCAAACGCAATGGTCATGTTTTCGCAAAACGAGATGGCCCACACCGCACGCTAAATTATTTAAACTTTTTTCATTTGCCAGAATATTATTTTTTGAATGCGTATTCGGGAAATGCTTGTGGAGTAAGTCAATGCAGGAAAATTACGGCACTATGATTGGCGCGCTTTTATGAACGTCACATCACCTGGTTTGCGGGGGGGGGAGAGAGAGAGAAGGGGGTATGGGAGCTAGGCTTACGTAAACAGACACGCCTCAGTGATTCACGCGCTAGCCTATAGCATTTAGTCAGCTACAAGAGAGTTGCTTACCCGATAAGCGTAAGCAAATTTGGGACCGGGCTAAAGGTTAGCGTGTGAATCGCAGACTCGTGTTTACGTAAGCCTCGCTCCACCTCTTCTCACGCCTCCCCTCCCCCTTAAACAGGTGATGTGGCGTCTATAAAAGCGCGGCAATCATAGTGCCGAAATTGGCCTGCATTGGCTTACTCAAGGTTTTCCTAATACGCTTCCGGGATAGCCTACCAATAGTTGGAGTATTGGGAAATCCTGTTTGGACAAGGCCAGCAGACAGCGGCCGATGACACTACCCTCCTTCCTTCATATCTGCAATGCGGAGGAAGCCAGAGGGGGGGACTTCAGAACGCCGAGCTCTGATTGGACTGATTAGTGGGTAGATCTAAACCTATAGCTGCCTTTGTCTCCGCTGCACTCGTCGAACCCGTTTGGATGGGAGAGCCAAACGCCAGACGCCGGCTTTACGCGTTCTAACGCTTTCGACGAGTGCAGTTGAGATAAAGGCAGCTATAGCTTTAGGTCTACCCACTAATCAGTCCAATCAGAGCGTTTTGCCGTCCCCTCTCGTCTTCCCCTCCCCCATTTTCTCGCCGCATTACTTCTGAAGTGCTTTGGCGACCTTAAGTAAACAGACAATAAATGAATATTAAATAAATTGTGAACAATATATAAATATTTGCGCCCGTTTGCATCAAGTTATCTGTGGTAATTTGTCGCAAAGCGCAAGGCAGAGCGCGTGTGCCCGATTTCTCTAAGACCAACTCTTATTTGTTGAATCTAGGTCTGTGGTCCCGCGGTAACTATAAATATTGTAAATAAACGTGAATTTGCTATTTTCGTTTTTTAGATGCCTACAGACTCTCGCACGTGATATGATGTCATGCGATTATTGAAAATATATTTTGATTCTTGCGTGATATGATTCTGGCACATATCTTGAAAGTGTGTCTTCAAGACATGAAGAAGTCAAAGTACAAAAAAAAGATATGTGAAGACATTTTGTCCTGTAATTACCTGTAATTATCGTAATTACCTCGTAAAACTCGTAATTACCGAATGAGGAACAAAATATTCTTGGCGCTACAGTCCAACGTTTTGTTAAGTAGCGTTTTTGAGTTTTCAGAAGAATATACGATAACAGCTGCATGGCTAGATGGAACACACGTCTGCAATATCCGTCCACGTCGAAGTGGCCTATGAGTTGTAAAGTAGACTTTACAAAAGATCAAACAAAACGCACGTAACGGGTTATTTGGCTGGGTCATTGAAGAGGGCGTGGTGCGGGTAACTGTAATTAAAAAAAAATTGACCGCATCTCCACGTGGTGAATGATGTTGATTGGGGCGAAGCTCTGGTGGTGCTTGTCTGCGTAGACGCTCAGCCGCAGCATGCCGAGCCTTTCGTTTGTTTTCATCCATGTCAGAAAGAGAATGTGTGGTATGGAACGTGGTTATATACGCATTTGAGCATTTGACCGCAGCGCCCTCTCGTCTATAAACGTTGAGCCAATGCATGCAAAGTTTAACGCGATTATATACGCATTTGACCGCAGCGCCCTCTCCCGTATAGACGTTGAGCGGCTACATGCAACGTTTCATCCATGACATCCCCAGCTCTTGAGTTACTGCCACATCGCAGAGCCCCTACTCGTCCCGCAGTCGTGGCCGAGTGGTTAAGGCGATGGACTAGAAATGCATTGGGGTCTCCCCGCACAGGTTCGAATCCTGTCGACTGCGCAAACATTTTTTTTTCTTTTTTTAAGAAGACAGATGGGATGGCAATCGATGGGAGCACGGACGCCGGACGGACAAGGCTAGACCCTAAGGAGCTTCGCCCCTAAAAAGAAGCAAGTGAAAAACATACTCTAAGGAGACGAGTAGCAAGGATCCAAAGACAACTAAAAAGACACCCGTCTCCGGAAGGAAGTTCAAGAGCAATCTGATCTTACGTCTATGAGCGATGGGTCCATGGCGGAAAAATACCCCAGCCTTACATCGTATCGAAATTGCGCCACTGTGTAAACGATGTCTGTCGCGTGCGTTTGCCGAACGATTGGACCGTGTCGGCCAACAAAGTAACAGAATGGAACCAATTCGCAAGCTCTACCAATGCCGCGCCCTTCTCGCGGGTGAAAAGTTGGTTGGCGGGCTCACCGATCTTCGACCAATCCTCAGTTTACCCCCTTCTCCGCGGTAGCTCCGAGGCGAAAGCGCATTCCTATGAATCTACACGAGGCGGGTTGAAACCTCGAACGAGGAGCCCGCAATCTAACGGAGACTTATAGTGGAAAAGGCGACATATAAAGGGCTGTCAAATCATAACGTGCTTGCTGCTGTACGCGGCAATAAAATGAAGCGTGTACACTTTTAGAAACAACTGAATGGTGCACAGCACGCGTACGTTTTAAGTGAGGACATCAAGCAAGAATATAGCAGGGCTTTCTTTTTCTTGTCGTCGCTGTTGTCTACTCCCCTTTTCTTCTCTCGTGAGGTTGGGGACTGATAACAACAGTGGAGGCCTTGCCGACAGCCAGCAGAGTGTTTGTAACTGCGTCCTGTTCTGGGTCATGAGCATGCTCCAAGGCTTTGTCCAAGGACGCTAGCGGAGGGTGACTTTCCGTCCCCCCGGCAAAGAACTGCCCAAAGCGGACCAGAAGCGGAAGCAAGAATCCGCTTTTGTCCAGCAAATGCTGTTGACGGCAGAAACTGTGTCCCGTTTGGACATCCCATAAGGTCGATGTGCAACCTCGGTTTTCTGCAGAGAAAATAATCTTTAGTGCTTCCCTTACGAAGCTGCGAGGGAAGCCAAGTTAAGGCAAGGGAAACTGTGGAGACGATCTAGGAAAGGAGGATGCGGGCAAAAGTGGAAAGCGCGAAGTGTACGTCGGCCTTCAACAAAGTTTTCGGTTGCTCGTCACACGATCTCCAGGTGGTAGACATTGATCCTTTCTTCAGTCTTCCTCTGGGGCGGGCCAGATGCTGTTGGTTGGTCTAGCATGCTAAAACCTTCAAATTTGATTTGATTTGTTATCATGCGTCCTCTTCGCGTTGGAACGCGAATGCGAAAGCGATGCCCATCGGAGAAACTCGTTTTTTTCACCTCCGCTACACAAACTAAACAATATTTTCTACCATTCACAGCGTCCTCCACGTCTCTCGCTGTGTTGGGCAACGGATATTTATTAAGGCTTTTTGAATAAAAGGAGGACCCACGAGGGAATGCATTATAAAGTGTCGCTATGTGTTTGAACCTCATCAGCACACAGGCAGCACTACCTAGATAGGAAGGTCATAGTGCTTATAATGTTCTACATCACCTAGTGAGGGTCAGCGGGGGTCACATTTAGGACAGCACTCGTGCTCAATTTGTGCACCGCGCTGGCCTTCAGTAGGTGACGTCAAAACCTCGAACAGTACGGCCTTGATATATCTAGGTAGTGAGTGTAGCAGCGGGCTGTCCTGAATCTCGCAATCAACTTGTCTAATCTTAAGTATGTTTTCTTTCGTTTTCTTTCGCAGCATTTCATCCATCGACACGCGACGGAAGCTGAAAGGCATCGATAGCGGTCATCAGAATTCCTTCCGATATCGGAGAGAGTGGTCAAGAGCCAACGTGCCGCGTCTGCCGCTGTTCCTGATAAAAAAATAATCACTGGAACTGGAGTTTACGTACAGGTACGCACAAGTACACGTGACCCACACGCGTATAGATAACAAAATTCCCGTCTTATCAGGAGCGAACGTGATTTTTTTCCCTGACGCGTGATCAAAGAACGTGTCGACAAGGTCGAGGCCGCACAGTTCCTTATCAAAACCCTTCCGTGCTACTCGTCATCGAAGTTCTTATCTCGTCTCGTCGAAGCCACCTTATCTTAGACAAACTTCTGACAGCATCACTGAATGACGTCATGCAGGAGAGGTTATTTTTACTGGGCCAACAGAATTCCTCTAAAAGCCTCCTCCACCTCCGCCTGACGTCATCGCGCTCGCGATGGTGCCGACTCGGCATTTGGGCCCGAGCCCGACGTCGGGTATCCTTCGACGTTGGACCCGGGACCAGTCCTCTGCCCCGCATTTACCTTCTTCAGATGGCGGCCAAAATTTCAGCACTCCGGCCACGTTGTCGAGGAGTGTTGGCAGTACATGGCGCCAGACATTTAGGCAGAACTAAAGAGCTCCAAGTTTTACTCTTTATGTTTGTCTCTTAGAACGCACGCCTAATCAAACAGTTCAGAAAAACCACGTACAGTGCAGAAGAAAGTGCTTATTCGCGGCACCGAGCTAAGCTGTTAAGAATTAATTATTTTGTCAGGTGTGTCCGTGTGCATGTTGCGTGGATGTACTCACTATCCGGGTGTTGTTCTTGGCAAGAAACGTCGTTTATTCTGTTTCTTCTCTGGTTTCAGCATTGTACACAAGCTGAATGCCGGCCGAGTCCTTAGTAAGGCTCTCAAAGTCGGTGACACCAGGTGAAACACTGCATCGATGGCAGACAAGTTCGCGTCTCCATAGCAGCGCCATCTTGCGTCTAATAAAATTTCATCAGTCACCGCGAAGCGGTGGCACCACACTTTTCACGATCATAAATGAGTTGTCTGAGTAATATTTTATCATTAACACGCGAGCATGCATACACACGCAACCAAAAAAGAAGGAAGACATAAAGGTGTACGTAAAGTGGACCGCAACCAACCTATCCAATTGCAAACAACTAACACTGGTCAGCAATAAAACTAAATTGTCTGATCGAATTCCACCAGTAGTCTTCGAAAATGGTGCCTTTTTATTTTAAATAGCAGGAAGCGCTTTTCCGTCCTCCAGAAATCTTAATGGGCCACTGAAAAGAAAATGTTTTTTTTTAAAACACTGATTGGGGACACGCGTGTCAAAAAAATAAATTTTACGTAAATAAAAAAAAATTAGAATAATGTTGATTGCGCGAGACGTGATTTAGTCGGTAGTCACCTTCTTTCCACTTGTTTTTTCTCTCGGCATTTCGGGCGCGTGGAGAGGTGGATCAGCTTGGCCATCACATTGAGGTGGAGAGAGTGTATGACCATCTTGTTTTGGGGGAAAGAGTGTATGACCATTCCGTGAAGTCATGGACGTTGCCCGCAGAATTTAAAATAAATCTCGCGCCGTCAATATTGCTCTAAAAAATTTATTTCGCGTAAAATTCATTTTTTGACACGCGTGTCAGTACCAGACTGTTTAAAAAAACATTTTTTTTTCAGTGGCTCTTTAAAGGGATTGTCCGGTGAAGACCGGAAGTTTCAAAGATCTTGTGATGATTACCTGGCTGGAGCCTAATGATTAACATAGGCAATTTTTATTCTATTAAACGACACCCCAATTTAGTGCAATCGATGACGAATAATTATACGAATCTCTATGCCGAATTTCGCAAGTATCAATGGCTGCAGTCCCATGCCTGATGTGACGTCACACCAGGCTTGCAACTGTCAGATCCACTGCCTCATTCCTCTGTGGGAACACAGTGCTCCATACGCACCGCAGCGTTCCATTATACTCGCCACTATAAATTTCGGGGAGAAGTGTGAAGCGTGACAACCGCAAAACAAAAATCCCTTTTCATAAAAAAAAAAAAGATTGCGCAGCAACGAGGGTGAATTACGTCGTAGCGCTCACGCGGACGCTCTAAGCGTGGCTTATCTGCTGACCGTACCAACCGTACCTAGTGCAATGTGTTTCATTTCTTTATTTCTTTTAGATGCGGAGCATCTCTTGCTCGGGCCTATGTCCCGCGGCCTTGGCGTCGGCGTCGTAGTCCGCACTCGCACTACGCACGCGCAACTCTCCTCCTTCCCTCTCTCCAACAGCTGCGCGTTACTATCTCCGCTCTCTCTCTCTACCAGCTGCGTGCACTGCGCGTGCGTTCGCTTCTCCTCACACCGCGCGCGCACGCGCAACTCTCCTCCTCTAGTCTCCTCTCCTTCAAGTGTGAAAAAAAAATAAACGGCGAGCGTTCCAAGTTTCTCTGCCGCGAGCCGCGACGAAGGCTAGCGTAGGGGGTACGGCTAGGGCAGTCGGTGGCGCCATCTCTCGACGTCAGCACGCAACTGACTCTTTCCTCGGAAACAACACGATGCTCCGCATCACCCCATGGTTCCCCTCGGGAAGATGGTGTAATTTTTATTTTTTATCCCTACTGCCATTTTCTTTTCCCATAGACAAAATAGCCAATACATGCCTTTTATGGGACGTCATAATGCACTGTAGCAGCCGCCATTGCTCCGTACCATGCTCCTGAGCCCTTACCTTCTGCAGCATATATCTCGCAAAATCGAATTTGTTCTTCTTGGCAAGCCTTGTGGAGAAAAACAGGTTCGATGATGCCAAACGTATGCGGCAAAAGGTACGGGCACAAGAACATGGCACGGAGCAATGGCGGCTGGCGGGACGTCAATGCAACCCATGTATAGCTATAATCGGTGACGGGTTAAGATCCCATTGTGGAAACGATTAGCGCAAAGGACAAGGACAAGACGAAGATGCGAACAGGACAAGCGCTTGTTTCGTCCATATCTTTGTCTTGTTATTATCTTTTGCACCAATTGTTTCTGCAATGTTTATCCAACTAACCTAACAGCTAATTTTTTTAAAGAACTCTGTGGGTTCTTTAAAACGAAGCTTTATCAGAGTTCTACCTCTGATAAAGCTTCGTCGTGCGCACCCAGCAAAACCTGGAGGTCCGGCGGCCACGACTGACCGGCGCTGCGCCTGACCGTGGTGTCGTCTAATCACGGTGGTTAAATTCGTCTCCGACTTTTTCGCCGAGTGTCCTGATTCGAGCCCCTGGAGGCGAACCATCTACCGCGTTCTTACACCGCAGACTATACGGCCTGCAAGTTCGTCTGCTCCTTGTGCCTCTTGTGCGTTTGTTTCCCCCCACCTCAACCAATGATGTCGCGAGCTTGGCTTTGTCGTCATCGCGCGGTCTTTACGCTTTCTTTATGCTGCCCATTACTAATTTACATATTTACGTGTTCAATCAAGACACATGTAGGTGCCTTACGCTGTTTTCTCAAGACGCACTATCGCGGCCAATATGAGCTGAAACGCCGCTCGTCTGTTTTCCACGTGCCGCCGCGCCGCTATTCGACGAGATCCGATCACGTAAGGAGCAAAATCCAAATGCCGTGCAGGAAAGCCACTGATGCGCAGGTTTTTGTCTTCTATGTAGTATTGCGCCGAGCCACAATCGAACTCTAATCAGCAAATGCGTTGAGCCGGTTGTACACTAATCATCATCACGGATGAGGACGAAAGACACGACGACCCAAACAAACAACACGGGCCCAAACGCGCAAAAAACAATTTGCAAAAAAAAAAAAAAAAAACAGAAAGGAAGCAGGGTCATTAAGTACATTCAACTTCCAAGACGGAACGAATGAAACTGTCGTTTCGGAGCAGGCGGCGAAGTCAACTCTATTGTGGCGCTCCTCAGAGTTTCCTCTGCAGAGTCTCAAGATGCCCGTGGTACGTTTATGGTAATGGTATGTGTACGCGTTAGTCGCACATTACGCCGTGCAAGATTAAAGGGAGGACTCCGACTAAGTGTACCCATCGGAGATGGCGTTGCTCTTACCCCTAAAGTACTCCGAGCGGACTAAATGAACCTAACCCAATTTATAGAAATCGGGAAAATCTGTTCTTGATTTACGCTTTGTTGCTTAATAAAAAGACGCGGCGGCTAGGTTATACTTTTGTTTTATGAAAATTCTGAGGAACAAAACTTGCTTAGTCATTCTTAGGACCCGAATTTTGAGGCAATTTACAAGAAACTCAATAATGCTGGGAAACATGCAAGGAAAACTAAATGAAAATAGTACGAAACTTCAAATGCCTAAAAATTGTTTATAATCGCTAAAAAATAATAAAATAAAAAAAATACAGGAAAACATGAGAACGTTTGTTGAAGGTATACAGCACATGCGACTTGCGGCATATTTTCGAAAACATATTTTCAATTTATCTACAATAAATAAACTCACGAGTGGTAGTTTAAAAACTGAATTAAAAACTAAACGTCTCCAACGTGCATATTGGCTCACCGAGACTGTAGCCTTTGCCGTTTGCAAAATTGTGATGAAACGAATTACAGTATCTACTACTCTAATTTCCCAAGGCCTTCATACTTTGGGAATTTGTTCAACAAGAGTATTATGTCCGCCATCACTGTGAACTTGGCTGAGTGCCTATTGGACTCGAATGCTGCATTAGCGTTCGACTTGAAGTTGGGCCCATCCGTGTGATTTACGCCGAAAAAAAAATGGCGACAGTCGTGTTGCTTGATGGGGTTTTGCAAAGGGTCTATTGCGTCATACGTATAGGAAGTGTCCTGCTATAAAGCAATGAATCAACACATACTATTAAACCAAATGCTCAGAGGTGTGTTTGTTTTTGCAATTAACAAGTTACAGCAGTGTGCTTTAATGTTATTATCATGTGTGTAGTTTTAAGTATCCTCTCTGGAATGCCTACAAAGGCCCCTGGCGGGAATAAATTAATAAATAACATTTTCAAATCACTGGGGTTGGTTTTCGGATGTGCCACATGTTCAGGAGAAGTGGAACAAGTGCAGCCCAATGCAACCAGTCTGCCAGTCTGGTATGACCCATTAATTAATATTGAAGGGTCAGAGATGCGAGTGTCCTCAAAAGGTCCAGCACGCGCGGTGAACACAATTCTTTTTGTATATACTTTGAAGGCGTAAAGGCGAGCGGAAATATGTTTGTTTGGTTAGTGTATCAAAGATGTTTATTTCCAGTTGATTACATAATTATTGGTTCTTTGAAAATGGTTCCATAACGAGTTCTTTCTGCCACAGTCTTGTGTCAGGTGTTCAGTCGTAGTACCTGTGGTCTTTGTTCTCGGATGACGCCCCTGGCACGTCGGTGTTCAGTTTGGTCGAGATGGCAACTTTGACCGATGGATGCCGTCTTGTAATCATACGTCATGTGCGGCCACTGACATCTGATGCACTGAAGCTGCAGGGCTGGCTTCTAATACGGAAATTTTCCTGGTAGTTTTCTGCATCAATGCAGCAAGCTCGGACATATATGAATGCTCCGGCGTTGGGGTGTCTCGTTGAATTGGCATTGAATAGTAACGGATAGCCGGCGGCGGTCTAGTGAGTTTGTGGCATAAGTCGCCCTCGGTTCGTCAGATGCCGCTTTGCTCGAAGAAGTCTCCAGTTGAATTGCCTGTCGAACTTGTTCGGAAACAATCTCGGCAATCGAAATAAAAGCCGGGCAACTGATGGCAGGAAGTAGCTTCCTGATCTCCTCCCGGACAGTCGCGGATGCCTGGGAGGCTGGCGTCGAACCTGCAGCTGGACGACTCGAGTATCGAGACGCTGGGGAGTTGTTGATATTGACAGGCTCGGGCCTGCAGTGTACATTCAATGTTGGAAGCCTCTGTGATATGAATTCTTCGACTGTTGTCGTGAAGTTGCGGACAAGGCTGCCGAAGGTGTTGTCCCTCACACGAGGGACATGGGATTCTTAGCTTCTTGTCTTCTGCAGCATCAGGGTTGGCGTGGGTGCTCGATCAGGCGCAAAACATCCTCCACAAAGGCGGTGATGCTCTCGTTGGGGCCGTGTCCTGGACAGAATCAGGAATTCGGTTCTCTCGTGAATGTTGGCTGATGAACATGCACTTCAGCTCGATCTTGCAAACTTTTCACGACGTTAAGGAGGATTTGTGGTTTTCAAACCAGTGCCTGGCTGTTTCTTTCATGAGAAGTATAGGTTCTGGAGGAGCTGGTTGTCCGTCTACCCTCTCTATGGCGGGCGACATGGTCATATATTTCAATCCAGTTCTCGACGTCTTCATACACCTTGCGTGGAAGAGCATCGTAGTGCGAGGTACGACAGGCATGCAAACGATGGTGGGAGCGGACGCGGTTTGCTGCTACAGGTTTGTCATTGTTGGCTTAGTCAGCTTCGGTTTTTCTGGCAAAAGACCGAATTCCGGTGGTTCTTGATGGTATAGCAGCGACTGGCTCGGATTTCAGGTTCTTTGTGGTGTATTTCCGAGGTTCGTCCTTGTGGTACTCGCTCGTCTTGCGGTTTTTCTGCCGGGCTCGGGATAGGACTTGGTTCCCGGCTCGCCGGGGGTTTAAGACGCGGGATAATCCGCCACCCGTGTCTTGTTATCGGGCAACTCGGCTGAGGAGCCGCCAGGGCCTACACAGAGTGAAGGGCCATGGGTAAACTGCGCAGCACCTCCACCATAACATAGGAAGACAGCTGAGCATGGCCTGGAACTTTTCAGAATCGTAAATATTGATAGAAAATAGGACTGGAGCTAGCATCCGTGACAATATAACAAAACAGGCAGAAGAGAGTCTATCCTGACCACCAAAGAAGCTGCACGTACTGCTTTAGTGGCATTCTGTCTGAATAAACAGTTTCCTTCGGGGTTTGGTGACTGCTGTGGATGAGCTGAACTAAAATGGATGTGGGACCACTTTTGTGGTAATGAGCCGCTGCAGACTGTCGTCGCAACGCGGCGTGAACGGATGGACTGGGTAGGTTACACGCGCGATGACATTTCCATACAGCTTGCAATTCGCGTAGCGAGTGTTGATAAAACTTTTGTATCGACGAAATGTGCAACAGACCAGCGGAATCAATACCAACTGCAACACCTGTGCTCCGGGAAAGTGCTCGTCTACACCAGAACAATTTAGGAAGCAGCAAAGCATCCCCTAAAGTACGGTACAGGAACTACCAGCTTGAATGCAGCTCTTCGGTGCGCCGCGCACGTGTGCTCCGTGAAAGTGCACGTCGACGCCAGAACAATTTGGGAAGCAGCACAGTATGCTTTAGCACGGCACGGGAACTGCAAGCTTCAAGGCAGCTCTCCGGTGCACCGCACAACCAAAGTATGCCTTCGGTCATTTGAACGAAGCCGCACCACGATTGCAGACTGCTAAGCACGACTCACGCAATTTCCGTCACTAAACTGTGTATCCAAATACATTGCACACGCTTCACTGCAGACCTCGAAGATTCCGATGGTCAACGAGAGCACAGAAACGTCGCCTTAAAATTTATCCTAGCGGTATCCGAATCAATCCGAGGTCCGAGCAACGTAGGGCCGATTGTCTCTTTCGTGGCAATATCCCCGTCGGTCACCAGCGAAATGCACACCGTTCCTTCATATTTTCACGTTATACCTACGTCAGACGCCACGCTGAACTCTGAAGTCGTTTTCGACCGGCCTCATATGACGGCTTCCGCGTCTGAAATCAACTCGCCGAGACGATCGACAACGAACAAAGCATCCGACAAGCTCCAGCCAATGCTCCGGCCCAGCTGGGGCCAGCCTGTGACGGCTGGCCTCAGCCGCCACAGGCTGGGGCCAGCCGTGACGTCACGTATCTTTCCTGTGACATCACGTATTTGGTTTGGAGACGTGACGAGTGGTCAAACTTGCGCTCAATGGCAGCGGCCTTATGGGGTCACTTTCGAGTGCAGACCGTAACCCCGGTTTATCGCTCTAAGCCCCTCTGTCTCGTTGCAGCCGATGCTACAAGCGCGAGCTCCGGGCTTTCAGCGTCCCTGTCAAGAACGCGCGCTCGTGCAATGCAAGCACTGTTTAGAGCCACTGTTCAGGGCCACATACTCGCGCTTGTAGCATCGGCTGAGTCTGGACTTAAGCTGAAAGGAAGTATAGCGTCACATTGGGGAGGATATCGAACAGTAACGCCCCAGGCGGTAGCATCAGCTGTAGGGACAACAAATCGAATTTTCTTGTTTGTTTTTGATAAAAAAAATCAACGATGACGATTCGAAGGCCGCTTCTCGTACGATCAAAGCACTGGCAGAGCGAAGCGCTCGTGCCGAGACAGTTCTAGGCAACGTTACTAGAACCACTCAGTTGAGAAACTGCCATAGAGCCTGCCTTAAAAAAGTGGCTCCGATCCGTACTCGAGAACCGAGCTAATGGCGATCGCAACGCCGCCATTTCTCCCGCAGCGTCCACTCTGAGAACTGCACGGCTGCACGTCGAGTCGGGCAAGGGCCGGTGGCGCCATCTCGCAGGGCCATTTCGCAGTAGCTATGAAAAGCAACTTTCATGTTTCAACTCGTCGCTAAAGGGTGGCGCTGTTATCGTATTTAGCTCGGTCTCGGTGGACGCCAGCGGTCCAGGTTTCAAGGGTGAGTTTCCCAACTGAGGGTTTTAGTAACGTTGGTTCTAGGCGAGGTTCCATTTCCATGTTACGCTCTGTTCTTAAACACCGGGCTGTAGGGACAACGAGCTCGATAAAGCGTCCCTTGTAGTTTGATCTCCTGCCCAATACCGCCCATGCATCGAAAGCGGTCTCGAAGTGGCAACAAATGGCGTCAAGGGGGCCCACGTGTCATGTCGTCTGGTATCGTGATCCTGGCGGTTGGTCTTATGCCGGGGTCGGACAGCTGATTCATCGTACAAAAGATAGGGCCACTAAACAAGCTACGCTTCAGAGTAACGACACTTGCCCATATTGTATAGGTTAAAATTATGGTTGTCAATCATCTGAAGCTTTATCTGAAATCATAGGACGCGCTTTTCCGTACTCCACAAATGTTTAAACAGCTCGCGATAGAGCACAGCAATATTACATGAGCTTCCTAACACGGAATCTAATGCTGAGGAAGTCGCACTTTAGAATCATGACGATCGGCAGTTGCGTCTACTCCGCACAAGCACCAAAATGGCGGCGCCCACAACAATATCTGGGACCGGAGTGCCGATACTCTAAGCGCAGCTCATTTAGTGGCTCTAACAAAAGACAGTCTGAGAGCACGAGTCACCGCAATATCCGTGATTCGAATGCCGCGTGCCAAGTTCTTTTTTTTTAAATTCATAACCTTACGGCATTCGAAGCACGGATCTCGCGGTGACTCGTGCTCGAATCTGCATGCAGACTGCATTTTGTATGATGTATTAGCTCTGTGCCCCGGATTAATGGACAGCCGACTTTACCTGACCGTACGTCAAGCATCTCTCATCGTCCGTTAAGCGCAGTCTGACTGACAGTCAGACTGCACTTATCGGCTTTCTGGTGGCAGGCGGAAGCCGCGAAATGCCGTCAAGATTCCTTGGTGGCTATCCTGATTCTACATCGAATATCTATGTCTGCACGTCAGGAACCCTTGACGTGCAGATCTAGAGATGAACTGTCAGGGGATTAAAGGTATGACGATACGAACGTACGACTCACCCGTCAAACGTTATTATTTCGGAAAAAAAAAAAGCTCCCTCATGCACGAGCAAACGGTTTCGGACCATGAGCGAAACCGCTAGTGTTAGAGATAACCCTGATCAATCAGAAACCATGCTGACCACGCTGACACCATGCTGACAACCCTGATCAGAAACCATGCTGACCACGCCAACGCTTTCGGTCCAGGTGGATTCGTCACTCATCGTCGCTGTGTCCGCTCATCCTGTAAATACTGTCTGTTCTCTATATGTAAGTTTTAGTGGAGTTCGTCCTCGATAAAACGCAATTAATCGTGAGTGTGTATTTCATTACGAACTTCCACGGATCGTTTGAGGACGGTAAATTACACGAAGTTTAGTGGGACGGGGATGCGACAACAATTAATATATGGAAGCTGCACGTAAAATACATTCGACGGGTTCAGATGCAGCCGAAGCATTCTTTAGAGAGGTGTGGTCCTGGTCGGAACTTCGCTGTACGATACTTACAGCACTCGGGCTTTACCCAAGAGGTTCAGGTTTATAGCACTGGCGTACGGTCTGCTGGCCTTACTGTGGTTCCGCATCTTGTTATCATTGTTTTATAAACCTGCAATACTGGAAACTGACCGCTAGCGTGGTCCAGACCCATTTAACTTGCACGGACAAATGTGCAAACGAGTTTGCCCGTTCATGTCGGACGTCATCTGATGGACCATCAATTTGCGTTCCACCAGGGGACATCCTGACTGGCAGTGTACCCAAATTACGTACTTGATGGAATTTTCAATAAAGGGGGGGGAGGGGGGGAGCGTTAAAAGAATTTTATGCTTTAAATATATAAGGGGTCGTATTCCCATATACGGCTGAACAACGCCCCCACAGAATGTAATAAAATACTCATGCCACCCATTTTTGTCGGCATCTTGCAAGACGGCGCTGCTTGACGCACAGAAATATTTGCGTAGAGGTTACGGTGCGCCCTGTAGGCTTGGATCACAAGACTGTTCTCGCCCGCGTGATCGCCACACGTCCCCTTCTAGCCCACCATTCATAATTGCGCTACCCTCTCTCAAAACGAAGTACGCACTACGTACAGGTACAGGACGTTCCAATAATTCTTTCCGCGCGGTCTTGTTTTTGTTTTTGTTTTTTGTTTTTTTGCTACTGGTTTGTTGTTATATCTTAACTAGGCACTCCGTGAGGCACTGCTCGTTACCAAGTCGTGATTTAGATTCTACTCACGTGATTGAGCACTGCGGATGCATCAAAATAATAAAAAAAGAACTTAAAAAAAATTGTCCTTTTTTTTAAATTTCGTTGCGAACATTTAAGATTACCAATATTCGTTATTCGTTCTGTGCCCATCTTGTCCCACTACAGAAAGGCTTGCAGTTATTGCAGAACCAAGGGATCCTGGGTTCAATCCCCAGCCTTGTCGGTTTCGACATGATAAGCATCGTACCGGCGTGATGTTGTGTATCACTACTGCGTGGAGAAAGTTGAAGACCCCAGACTAGCGGTTGTACTGCGCTGGCGTAATTTTCATCTACAGCTGAGATACAAAGTCGCTCTTTGAGAAAGACTATCTTTTGGATGTCTAAACATACAAACAACACAAAAGCTTCCTCTGCTCCCAAAACAGCAGACATAAAGTCGTACATAATTACGTTGTCTTCTGGAGCATGATTGTTTTCAGTTAACGATCCGTTCGATAATAAAGACTCAATTTGGCGTGGAAGCACGAAAACGTGTCAATAAAAATCTCTCTAAAATAAAGATGTTTTTTTTTGTTTTATGTGTGCGTTTACACTGGTCTCAAAGAAGTCTCCTTTCTTTTTCTTTTTTTTTGTCCAATTAGGTGGTTCATTTAAAGTAGCGTACCGACAAAGCGCAGTTGTCTTTCAACATTTCGATTAGCAGATGCGCACATGTATTTACACTTGAACGAGACTCCCAGAGCGCTATTAAGTATATCGCCTAAATTTACCGCAGTAGTGTCAAGCCGATTCTTCGAAACCGTTGCAAAACAGAAGCACCAACATAGAAGAGAACAAAGCTTAAAAAGAAAAAAAAACATTTTGGAAAGCAACGTTGAAGGGCTCAATTTTCGGCCTCGCTTACAAAAAAAAAAAAGAAAAGAAAGGCAAATTCGGGTCACCAAACGCGGACTCAGCCCATATAAGTGCTGAGTCCGCGTTTGGTTGAGACTCATGTTCAGTCAGGATCGAGCCCCACTAGAGCGACAAACAGAAGCAACCACGACACCGACAAGCCACGGACGCGTGCAGCATGCACGCAAAGGTACTTTTGCAGGCTTGCATTCACTCGCGATTACTTCACAAGCACCGAGACATCTGCAAGCCTGCAAAAGGTACCACCGCGTGCATGCTGCTCGTGTGTGCTTGAGGCTTGTTGGTGCCGGTTTTTTGTTTGTCGCTCTAATGGGACTGCGATTTCAGTAAAAGCGTGTGACCCAGCCGAGCCCTTACCCTGCACTCGTTTCCATCTGTGTACCACGCTGGTCTTTCGGTGACGTCAAAAACTTGAGCACTGCGGCTATGATATCTGGGAGATGTATTGTTAAAAGCGTGATGAAAATAACGTCATTCAAACGTTTCCGAGTATCACGGCAGCTCGGCAGAAGGCACCTTTTGCTTCTTGGCCTTGTTCCTCCCCTCAGGTTTTGGCTGAGGAGGTGACTTCATCTGCCACATTTTGTCGAAAACTTCCGGCTGGGCGGTGTCCGAAAGCGGTAGTGGGAGCGTCTCTGGCAGTAGTGTGACAAGCAGACTAAAAATAAACAAGGTGGTCCCGGATATCCCGATCGGTAGAACTTGGCTCACCAAGGGACCGAACTTGAAAGCGTCGCTGATTATTGACGCCGTCATACGCCCGATCCGACCACACATGAACGCTGCTGAAAGGGCCATGCAACGTAGTGCAGTCGGGTAGACCTCGATCGTGTAGACAAACACGGTCACGAACAGGGCGTTAAGAGCCAACATGGCGGCAACATTGACTCTACCGATCTCGCGAGGGCTGTCGACGTATATCAGTACTCCCTGTGCCAGGGCCAGAACCGACACCAGTAGTAAATTCAGGGAGAGCGTTCTGCGCCGCCCCAATGTCTTTATGGCGAAGTAATTCAACACCATCACGGGCATGCTCAGGATCCAGATGACAGTTTGGACGATGAGGCTTATCAACAGCACTTGCGGTGCGATGATGTTGAAGTAGGCGCTGAACTCGACGAACCAGCAACCGAAGACGATGGCCGAACGTGTCCGTATGAACTTGAAGCAAGCGATGTCGAAGACGGACGTCGTGGCGCTGAATCCCAGCTGGGACACCACGTTCTCCTTGATGCGACAGAACGCCGCACGGACCTCGAAGAAATCGGTGACGCCGTTCATTTTAGACGCCCAGAGGATGGCCTGCTCGGCCTTCTTGAATCTCCATGTGACCATGAGCCAGCGCGGTGACTCTGCGATCGGGTAGACAGTACAACTGCGAGAAGTGCCGTGGGCAGCATCAGGAGACCTTGATTCAGCACCCAGTGAGTCACCAGCTTGGCGAAAACAAAGGTGGTGATGGGTGCGAGCGCGACCGGGACGGCGATGGCTAGCGTGACGAACAGCACCCGGTGAGATTGTGAGGTCACCTCGAAGAGAACCACGATGATGATCACCTAGAGAAATGGCCGAGTTAAGACACAACTTTGTGGAGGCTCGCCGACGTCCACTGAAGTGGACGTCGGCGAGCCTCCACAAGACCTACACTGGGGAGGAGAACACAGTGGAACCTAAGTGGCGACAACCTGTCCTGCTGTGTCAATGATGAAGCAAAGCGAACGGAATAAGAGGAAACAAAACTGAAGGTCGGTTAATAATTGGGGTTGTGTGTATTCAGCGTGTGGTTGGTCAGCCATTTCAAAGTTTTCGACGAGTCACTATAAGGCACCGAAAGCTGCAACCCCACCCTCTATCCCGCTAGCTCATGGCCTCCGGAAATGATCCTTCGAATTGTGCAGACAAAGCTAGCGGTGCGCATGCTCAGTAGCAGCGTCTACCAATGCTAGGGGATTCGGAGATAAAGAAGCGACGTACGAAAACTCCCTTTTGACTGGGGCGTTTCGCCTGTTATTCACAAAAAAGAAAAAAATGGTTCTAAAATTACAATGTATAGCCAATGCAGAATGCAGGTGTCCCAGCTTACTTAGATGTCTTTCCGTGGAGTAGAGTTTTGTTGTTCTTGCTGATGACGATGTGTGTGTTTTTTGGCAAGCAAATTATGTGCTGAAACTCTATGTTTCTGTTCTTCTTAATGCCCTGATTTTTGAATATCTCATTAAGAGATGGCCATGGAGACGGAGGACACTCCATGACCGAAATCTCGACCAGTCAGAGAAAGAGTGGCGGTTACGGGTTATCGATCGTTCATCGGTTCTCACTTTTATACCAATATTCGTGGAGGCAAGGGGAGAAGATGGCATAGAGAGCGAAAGAAGCGGTGTTCATCGGGCTCACAAAATAACCAAGGACGTTTAAATAGAGCAGGACCCGGCATGACGTCATACTCAGCGACGCCGGAAAAAGAACCCAATCCCAGCTGCCTCGCGCACCGACGCGCTCTCATCGAAACTAAATTCAACCAGGCTCCCATCGTCTGCTCTCCGCTCGGTCGTTAGGCTTAAGCTACGTCTGCTCCGTGCCTGCGGTCTGCTTCGTCTGCTCGCTGTCGCGGCTGGCTTTCGATTCGATCGGCGCATCAAAAGATGTTTCGATGCGAACCCGCATTCTCATCACGGCGGAGTGAAACCAACACCTTCTGAAAGCAGGGCTTGTACGGCTTTCTCAACCCGCGATGCCATTCTCAGCGTTCGTGCGTACGACGACTGACACGCGATCGCTTTCCAAAGCCGCGCTACGACGACTCGTTCGAGACGACGCTCCAGGCGCGGTCGCGCGGTGTCGAGAGCGTCCGCTACACGCCGACTTCCTACTGGTCAGGCAAGTGTTGGGCTCCAAATCTCGCCTGTTCGACACCGATTCAGTGGACGCCGCCATCGCTGCCATGAAATATTGGGGCAAACAACAGCGTTGCCACGGAAATGCCATGGCAACGAGGGTTGTTTGCCCCAATCATACCCATTGACGAGCTCCCCATTGGTTGAGAAGAGTTCGTGGCCACGCCTACTTCCGTTACACTTCGCTCCATGTATGGAGAATACGGATGCCACCTCCTGCCCCTTATAACCTCCTTAGCAAAATAACAGAGGATCACACCACTTTTACGGGTTCTCTCTCTCTATCAGCACTCCTTAGATGGCCTAACCTCCCCCCCCCTTTTATGTTGGCAGTTCACTGTAAAGTGAGGAGTGGACTCGACCACCATGCTCAGACAAGTAAACGATATGAAGTATCGTCCATACCATCAAAGACGATGCTCAAAGCCTCGCGCCGGGCGCCTTTCAGCAGTGCCACAAGAGCGTGCTAGAATATAGTAGCGCACATCAAAGACAAAGAAAACTCGACCCCCTCGTGCGAGGCTACATCACCTCTTACGTGAGTTGTGGACCTGCAAATCAAGGGGGTAGGACCCGCGTTTGATGTCTGTGCAGGTGGCGGGAGACGTCGAAGAAGTTGGAAAGGGTGGAATGGTGTAAAAGACAACGACAAATAAACACGAGGAGCTTACTCCTGCCCGGGAGGAGAAGAAAAATACGATGGAAGGCGAATAATATTTGGGTGTCAGCAACATGCCAACAACATCGCGATGGAAATACTGCCATCGCGATGTTGTTGGTATGTTGCGGACACGCAAAAATACAGAACTACTTTGATTGCCGGTTTGCACTCCGCATCGGAAAACAAAACCGAACTTAGTACAGAAGGCTCCCAGGAACCCGGCAGCAAAACCTGCCTGTTTTGGACGCAGTTTTCGCGAGTTAACGTCGACACGTCGTTCCGCCATACGGAGGCGGCCGTCTTAGCCCAGGGTACGTTGCGCTGCTGGAACTGCTCCGGAACTTCGCTGTTTCTAACGTCTTCGTTTGCTCGTTTGATAAAATTAGTGGTTAAAACGTCAATGCAACCGAAATGTACTGCACGTTTGGACTGCGGAGACGGAATTACTCGCGGCCTTCGCTGCCGCTGAAGCTCAATCAACTCAACAACATTTATTAAACAACGCGCGCGGCGTGCTCTGAAAACGAAACCGAAAGAAGATGAAGCGGGAGGGAGGAATCTTTCTGCCGTCTGCCTGGAGAAGGATTAAGACGTCTCGTTCCTCCCTTCTTCTTGTGAACGATTGGGGGTGCGTCGGTAGAAGGAAAGAAAACGCGCCGTTGCTCCCTTTTACAACGGAGCTGTTAAAGGGCTAGTTTCCCCATGATCGTGTCCCCCGCAAAGAAATGAAGACACCGAACTCTGGACACCTACCGCCATCTATGAGCGACGGCGGCAAGCCAGGTATCTGGTTGCCGCCGTCGCTCATAGATGGAGGCAGCCTTTCCACTCTGGCTTGCCGCCTTGCGGCCGGCCTTTAATTTCCATTGTAGAGCTCCGCTGAGTCTCCCTTCTTCACCAGAGTGGAAAGGCTGAAATTTGTTTTGCTCCCTTTTCTTACAGTGTGTTTTTGTATGATGTATGACAAGTGTGACCCCGGCTTAATGGACAGCCGCCTGTAACTGGCTGTACGTCAAGCATCTTCTGATCGGCTGATAAGCGCAGTCTCTGACTGGCAGTCAGACTGCGCTTATCAACTTCCTGGTAGCAGACGGAAACCGCGAAATGCCGTCAAGATTCCTTGGTGGCGATCCTGATTGTACATCGAATGTCTCTGTCTGCACGTCAGGAACCCTTGACGTGCAGACAGACGAATGGTCAGGGGACATGAGGTATGATAGTACGAGCCACTCGAGCCAGACATGTACACGCTAGTGCCACTAAATAAGCTACGCTTCAGAGTAACGACACTTGCCCATATTGTGTCTTAAAATCATGGTTGCCAGTTATCTGAAGCTTTACCTGAAATCACAGGAAACTTTTTTCCGCTCTCCACAAATGTTTAAACAGTTCGCGACAGATCAAAGCAATATTACATGACCTTCCTAACACTGAATCTAATGCTGAGGAAGTCGCACTTTTGAATCGCGATGATCGGCAGTTGCGTCTGCTATGCATACGAGCCAAAATGGCGGCGCCCACAACAATGTCGGGGAACGGAGTGCCGATACTCTAAACGCAGCTCATTTAGTGGCTCTAGTACACGCTACTAAAAATGGAAGAATCACAATTTCAATTACACAAGGCTAAATTATAACTAATTACAGTTACAATTACCCTTCCATAAAGGAAGTGACCGTTACAATAAAAATATTCTGTTATTTTCGCGACGTTACTTTCTACCTTATTGTCCTAGGGCAGGGGTCTCAAACTCATTCAAGTGTGGGGCCCAGATTGCTCACCCCAAAAGGACGAGGGCCAAGGAAAGCCCCCCCCCCCTTCTCCGTTAACTCTCGTCCTTTCGGGGCAATGCTATTGCTATTTTGGGACAAAAATATAAACAAACCACAATGTTGTTTCACGGTGCAAACGATCGGTGTCCCAGTAACATCCATAGAGTTTCTAGAGAAGGAACCTTGTGCTTGCTACTTTTTGTAATCTCACAGTTTTGCCATCTTTAGCTTTCATCTGCATATATGACTACATTGGGCCCATGCCTGATGTTATAAGAAGATTTAAAATACGAACGTACTAACAGTTTTTAATAGATCGAGGACAAGCACAACGTGCTTGACCCGTCGCACAAATCAATAGGCTAAACAGGCATAAAAAAATATCGTCAAATGGCAGTTTTCTTCTTTCCTCGGGATTATTATAGCAGCATTATAAGAAAATACTTCCATTTTAAATGTATTCCTGTCATCTAGAAGTCCGAGCTCATAGCTTTATCTTCGGCAGTTGCTCATGCTGAGGAAAAGTTTGTGCAGCCGAGGTGCATCCCTGAGCAAAGAGCTCGCTTTTGTTGCCTAGTAATGGTAGTGCCGTTCCGGTTGACTTACATGAGAAAGGGCCGAGAAGCAAATATTTAGGCGAAGTAGTACTCCGTTCAAAAGAAAACAGAATAGGTCAAAATGTGTGAGCAGGTTATATGAGCAGAGCTCATTTTCAAGCGAAAATGAATCGACAATATGGAACTATTATTAATGGCGCTCGAGGCATTGGAACGGGAGCTCGAATCCGCGGGAGGCTTGCGGGCCGCATCCCAGAAAGTCGCGGGCCGCATGCGGCCCGCAGCCGCGTGTTTGAGACCCCTGTCCTAGGGTAAGACACAAAACACAAGAGAGTATTATGGAAGCGTTTATTCGTGCCACCAGCCCAACTTTTGTGACCTTGAGGAACAGTGGTCTCGAAAGTCTCGTCGGATGTCTTGCTTCGTTTCACGGAAGCAACGGTGTCGCGAATAACGCACATAATTGGTTAGGGTTGCGCGCTCTAAGCAATCAGGCCCGTCATGCCCGTGATCATCACAACCGTTACCTTTAGGAAAATGTAACAGCAAAGCCAAACATAGGGACTACAGAGTGATAAACTGAGGCAGTCAAAAAGTGAAAATCCCCCCTACCCTCCCCCAAATTCGAGGAGACTGCAGTAGAAAGCAGGGGAGAGAACAGACGCTGAACTCGCAACTGATATTAATTGCACTGATGCAGCCGCTGCCACACACGTGCGCACGCATGCACGCACACGCACGCACACATGTCGATGCTGAACGCCAGAGTGACCTACTTGTACAAAACAAATGATTCTGCTGCTGCGTATTCGGCCTCCCAACACACGCCCACGCCCTCGTCGATGAGGCTGGTGGCATCAAGCAGGAGTGTCTGATGCCCAGGAGAAAATAACATATGATATATCTACTGATAACCTAAAAATACGAAGTCGCACTAAATATGTCATGCTTACCTGTAGTGCGCAAGATCTTAGGATGAAACACAAGGTTCGCAATGAACACTTCGCGACGCGTTTCGGAGGTGGCCGCTGAGCTGGTCGTTTTTTTTTCTTTTTGGAGAAATAACAAGACAAAACTCCCCGTTTTCGTCGTATTCTTTTAGCGGGCAGACACAAGCTCTTCATTACCCTGTAACTACGCTCGTAGTCCTCATCACGAAAGTGATCTGCACACAAACGAGCAGCAGGCGTCGGAACCCACATCGGAGACGAATGTGCGAGCCGGATCCACAGGGCACGAAGTGTCTCGTCGTTCGGAAACTTGTGGATCGGCATTTCGCTGACTGACAAGTCTCCATTACAGTTCTCAGTTATGCAGAAGCGCGGCAGCATCTCGACGTCAAAAAGCGCGGAACGGCTTCGAACTGTACAGCAAAGCCACAGGAAGAACTCGGCGACATTCGTCAACGAGTCCATCACGGCATCTCGTTGGCTTCCTTTGCGAAGTGGCAAATGCTTCGCGATCACGATCTGGCCGATGTAACTTAAACAGTTGAGCGTACTTGCAAAGAGCGGCGCTGCCCCGATGTTTAGTGCGGCTACGTAACGGTACCTGCTACGTCATGACTACGTAGCAAGATTCCCAACGTTGCTAGATTACCTCCCAACTGAGCTTCACAGGCATCCACCAGGTACACATTGAAAGACCGTTTAATTAGATTTAAATTTAGTTTTCTGTGCTTGAACGACGGGTGTTTTGAAATTCGCTGCAACATACATCACATTTAAGCTAGAAAATGAGCGCTGTAATTTCGTTTCCGTACACCTTTAAGATTAATGTGATAATGCAATTAATGCAAAAGGTAGCAAGCGAGCTGGACAAGGATCACGATGATGACTCTCCGAAGACCGGGAGCAAGGCCGACAGAGTACAAACACCAATATCCAAACGCAGCCAGGCGGCTCGTGCGCGACCAAAAAATTCCGCCTGGTCCTGGTATCAGAACCAGGGACTTCTCCATTTCCAGTGGAGCTCTCTACCAACCGAGCTAACCAGGAGTTGGACGTTAGAAGAGCAAATGGGTTTTATCAGCTACCACTATAACACCAACGAGGGTGAACAACTTGCTTCTTAAGGTGATGGTGATGAGGCAATTAATGCAAAGGTGCCAGCCAGCTATACAAGAATGACCATAATAATGCCTGGAGAAAGGGAGCAAGGGGAAAGAGTACAAACATAAGTATCCAAACGCAGCTAGGCGACCGGTGCGCGACCCGAAAAAATCCGCCTGGTCATGGTATCGAACCAGGGACCTCTCCATTTCCAGTGGAGCTCTCTACCAACTGAGCTAACCAGGAGTTAGGCGTCAGTAGAGCAAACGGATTTTATCAGCTGCCACCAGTCTGACACCAACGAGGTTGAACGGCCTGTTTCTTAAGGTTATGGTGATAATGCAATTAATGCATAAGGTGCAAACGACCTGGTCGAGAATTACGATAAGATATCGTCATTCTTGTCCAGCTCGCTTGCACCTTTGCATTATTTACATTAATTGCATTAGTCGCTCAAGGTATATTGATCGTATTTTTCCCTTCATTTACGTTTATCAAACCATACCGGTATGGGGACAACCTTGGTTTCTGCGCTGTCTGTTTAGCACTGTTGGAAGTCACATTTTGCTGATTTTTTTCAAGGCATGTTCTTGTTTTTGCATCTAGTATTTTGTGTTGTTTGAGCTCTTGCATTTATGAATTGGTGCACCCTTCGTGTTGGCCCACGGGCTGATGAGGGGCACCTAAAAAGTACCATGTAAGTACATAAATAAATAAAGATTATGCTGCGCCCTGTAGGCTTGAATCGCGAGACTGCTCTCTCTTGTGCGATCACCACAACTCCCCTTCTAGCCCACCGTTCATAACTGTGCTACCCTCTTTCAAGAAGGAGTAGGTGCTACGTACAGGTGCCGGACGTTCCCAGAACTCTGCGCGAAATAGAAAAAAATGGACCGGTTTCTTTTTGCTTTTCTTCGTGGAGAACAGTTATGATTTCCAACATTCGTTATTCGTTCTGTGCCCATCTGGTCCCGCTACAGAAAAGCTTACAGTTAGTGCAGAACCAGGGGATCTTGGGTTCAAACCCCACTCTTGCCTGTTTCGAGTTGGATGAGCATCGTACCGACGTGAGGTCGTGTATCACTACAACGTGGAGAACGTTAAAGACCCCAGGCTAGCAGTTGAACTGCACTGGCTAAATTTTGCATCTAGAGTTGAGAGACGAATCGCTCTTCGAGGCAGACTAACTTCCGGCTGCCTAAACATGCACACAACACAGAAGCTTCGTCTTCTCCCAAAACATCCGACATGAAGACGTACCCAAGCACGTTGTCTTCCGGAGCACGAATGCTTTCAGTTAACGATGAGCTGAGTCTTATATTCTTTCCACACCGTTTGAAAATAATCTGAATTTGGCGTAGAAACATGAGAACGTGTGATTGAATACACTCTTATAATTTAAGAAAACCACGTCGTTTTCTTTTGGTGCGTACACTGCTCTCAAACAAGTACGCCACTTTTAATTTGTTCTGTTCAAATCAGGTGGTTCATTTAAAGCAACGTGCCGACGAAGTAATAGTTGTCTGTACATGTTTCGGTTAGCAGCTACGCACAGGTGTTTACACTTGAACGGGACTCCGAGAGCGCTCTTAAATGCCATCGCCTGGATTTACCGCTGTAGTGTCAAGCCAATCCTTCTACACGTTTACAAAACAGAATCACAGAAATAAAAGTACGCGCGGTTTAAAAAACACCGCCTGGATAGCACAGCCGTAGGGTTCAATTTTCCGCGTCGCTTACGAAAGGCCAACCCAGGTCACGTATTGAACACAAGTGCTGCGTTCGCGTTCGGTTAAGACTCGCGTTCAGTCAGGCCCGAGTTCCACTAGAGCGACAAACAGGAACAACCGACACCGACAAACCAGACGCTTGCAGCATGCACGTGAAGCTATCTTGTGCAGGCTTGCATGCAGTAACTCGCGGTTACTTCAAAAGCACCGAGAAATCTGCAAGCCTGCCAAAGGTATGTACCTTCGCGTGCATGCTTATCGTGCGTGCTTGAGGCTTGACGTTGCCGGCTGTTTATGTTTGTCGCTCTAGTGGTACTCGGGTTTCAATGAGAACGCGTGACCCGCCGCACTAGTTTACATCTGTGTTCCACGTTGGTCTTCTTTTGGTGACGTCAAAACTTCAGCACTGTTATCGGGGAGATGTATTGTACAAAGCGTGGCGAAAATGACGTGATTAAAATGTTTTCGAGTATCATGGCAGCTTGGCAGAAAGCACGTATTACTTCCTGGCCTTGTTCCTTCCCTTAAGTTTTGACTGAGGGGGTGACTTCATCTGCCAATATTCCTCGAACATGGCCGGCTGGGCCTTGTCCGTAAGTGGCAAATGAAGCGTCTCTGGCAGTAGTGTGACAAGCAGACTAAAAATGAACAAGCTGGTCCCGGATATCGCGATCGGTAGAACTTGGCTCGCCAAGGTACCGAACTTGAAAGCATCGTTGATTATCGACGCTGTCATACGCCCGATCCGACCACACATGAACGCTGCTGAGAGGGCCATGCAACGTAGTGCAGTCGGGTAGACCTCGATAGTGTAGACAAACATGGTCACGAACAGGGCATTAAGAGCCAACATGGCGGCGACATTGACTATGCCAAGCTCGAGAGGGATGTCGACGTAGATCAGTACACCCTGTGCCAGTGCCAGAACCGACACCAGTAGAAAATTCAGGAGAGCGTTCCGCGCCGCCCCAATGTCTTCATGGCGTAGTAATTCAACACCATCACGGGCAAGCTCAGGATCAGGATGACAGCTTGGACGGTGACGTTGATCAACCGCACTTGCGGTGCGATGATGTTGAAGTACGCGTTGAACTGGACGAACCAGACACCGAAGACGATGATGGAGCGTGTCCGGATGTACTTGGACCAAGCGAGGTCGAAGACGGACGGCGTGGCGCTGAATCCCAGCTGGGACACCACGTTCTCCTTGATGCGACAGAACGCCGCACGGACCTCGCAGAAGTCGGTGACGCCGTTTATTTTAGACGCCCAGAGGATGGCCTGCTCGGCCTCCTTGAATCTCCAGGTGACCATGAGCCAGCGCGGTGACTCTGCGATCGGGTAGAGTATAACGGCGAGGAGTGCCGTGGGCAGCATCAGGAGACCTTGAATCAGCATCCAGTGAGCCACTAGCGTTCCGAGAACAAACGTGGTGATGGGTGCGAGCACGAGCGGGACGGCGATGGCCAGAGTGACGAACAGCACCCGGTGAGATTGTGAGGTCACCTCGAAGAGAACCACGATGATGATCACCTGGAGAAATGGCCGAGTTGGGACACTACTGTTGGAGTAGTGAGAAAGAGCTCCTTCGGGCTGCCTGCAACGTAACTGCAGGCCACCCGGAGCAGCTCCTTCTCACTAAAAGCGCGCGAGCAAGAAGAGCTCTGTTCTAATCTGTTCTACCTTACGTCAGACCGTCTAGAAGAAGGTACGAGCCATCGAAGCCTAAAGCCGGCATCACATTGCATGTCGCATAAAGACTCGGATGCGAGTCACCGCGAAATCTGGGCGTCGAATGCCGCATATAAATAAGTTCAAGGAGGAAACTTGGCGCGCGGCATTCGAACCAGGGATATTGAGGTGATTCGTCTTTGAAGACTGTCGTTTATATGATGTGTGAGCAGTGTGACCTCGGCTTATCACCTTTTGTTAGATTTGTCGTACAAGCTGCGACTAATCCGACAAAGTACGACGCCCCTGTTTCATGCAGCTCTCGGATGCCATTGTCGGCGCATGCTCTAAAGATATTATTATTATTTAACTATACTATCTGGCCCAAAGGGCCATAATAGGAGAGGCACAACAATACAAAAACGAGAAGAATACAATTGATCACCAGGGATAATGTGGCCCAAAACATTGTACAATATAGCACCCAGCGTACAAAACAATAAATATTAAAAAGACATAGAGTCTGAATTGGTGACATCAGCGTGCAACTTCTTCTGAATTGGTGATATCAGCGTGCAGAAATCTGGCCTAAAACATTGTGGAATATATATAGCACCCAGCATACAAGACAATATCTATAAACAAGTCATCTGAACGTAGAAATATAAATTTCAATCTATTCTGAAAAAAGACAGTGGCTTTATCGATAAAATAGTCAATAGAGTCTGAATTAATAACATCAGCTTGCAGCTTGTTCCATTTACAATGGTCCTAAGGAAAAAGGAGCATTTGAACGTGTCCAATTGTAGCTTGATACTCCAGTATTGAATGTGCGATGAGATGATCCGGTGTTTAATCTGCCTGAAAATGATATGTATCTTGAAGTGTCGATGTTTAATTTACCCTGGATCATTAAAAATATAATCTTTAATCTATCTATCCGCGCTCTTTCGACTAATGTTAGCAGGTTAGCTTGTTGCAACATATCTGAAGGGGAGCTTAGCGTTTCATATTTGTTGTAAATAAACCGTACTGCTTTCCTGTGTACAATCTTCTAGCTTATTAATATTAATTTTAGTGAACGGGTTTCAGACAACATTTGCATATTTTAAAATTGGCCTTAATATTGTTTTATAGACTGTA
The DNA here is from genome assembly GCA_037355805.1 of Ixodes ricinus. NCBI lineage: Eukaryota > Metazoa > Arthropoda > Arachnida > Ixodida > Ixodidae > Ixodes > Ixodes ricinus. Next base: position 64,771 of record JAZHYW010036181.1, read on the forward strand.
AGTTTTGTGTTGGGAGAAGAGTGACTCAAGAGATGCTTTAAGGCCCAAAGCCAAATGTACTGCCTATGAAACCGAATGGCGAAGCAGCTCTCGCTCGAGCCACGTGGTTCGCGCGTTCGGAGAACAATATAGTTGTCAGCACTTGAAAGAAACAGGAAGCGTGTATTTTTGGGGAATGGTTGAGCGTGTGTTGGTGTCTTAATTAGGGAAACGTATGTAAACTGCGAAAACGAATAATAGTAGCTGGTTGACAAGACCGGGCTATAAGCCGGGTGGTCCCCCTGCACCCGCCGAAATGTGCCCTTTTCGGATATGTGAGCGGCATCTAGTGGCTGCAGCACACAATTAGTCGAGTCCACGACTGCTGGGGCACTCACTCTAGGCAAGGATGGATGGACGGATGCAAACGGCTGTACCCTTATAACGGGCGGTAGTTTGAACCACCTAGCCTAGAAATTAAGAACCAAAAGTATAATTTACTTTCTTCTGTAACGGTTTAATGAAGATCGTTTTGAACCCCGAACTGCCCCTTTCGTCGACCGTATCCTGAGCCGCTTGTCTCGCGGCTCGCTGCCTCTGTCTTTTTGTTTCTTCCACTTCATCGTCTTCTCTACGTGCTAGGCCTTCTCCTCCCGTGGAAAAGTTCACGACCCGTGAACTAATGTGAGGATAACATATCGGAAGCGTGCCGGCAGAGAGAAATTTGTACAGTTCCACAGGTTTATACTAAAGACAGTGCTCGACGTCTCATTTGGCATGGGTGGCTCCTGCTGTGTTTCTATAGGTTCTTCTTGGCTCCCGGTTCTCATTGGCGACGATGCTCGGGGTCTGACGTCTTGATTATTTGGTATACAGGTTCGTCATTTGGGTCACTTAGTATTTCGAATGACTGATGTTCCTGTGTTTCTTCCGTCGTAATTTCGTTAAACAGGCTCTCATTGCAGATCGCTTCAACACTGCTAAAAGGCTGGATCGTCTCTTGACATGACCGAAGCAAGTCAGGCGGATGGTCATTGCTTGCCGTAAAGGGCTGTTCATCATGTTCAAAAGCAATTCGAGCGTCCCGTGTCTCTTCCTCGGATTCAAACAGCCCAGCAGGTGGACAGTCATCTGTTCTATTTGTTGCCGTTCCTGTTTGGAGAGATAGGGAACGTCTCAGGAACCTTCTGTACCACTTTCGTCTGCAGGTAGGCCGCTGTCGTTGAGTTGTCTTGTGCACCCGGATGATAGGGGTCGCCGGTAAGGTTTCAGTTTGTTATGATGCACAACGACCAACTTGCGTCTGGAGGTTTCAAGCTCAATTCTAAACGTTGTTTCTGAAACTTTCTTGACAAAAAAATAGGGTCCTTGAAAGTAGAGTTTTGACGATTTGTCCCGTTTCATCGCTGGGCAGTGAAGTAACATTTCGTCACCAACTTTAAAATCTCGCTCGTGAATGTTCCGATCGTAATACTCTTTTCTGACGGCGCTCTGCTTTGGCATTATGCAGTGTAGAAGGTGCACGTGCCATCTGCAAGCTCCTATGAGTTTGCCGAATGTGCTGCCTTGGCGTGCTAATGACGTGTTCCATTGCACTCGTCGGTATATCTGCTGGCAGTTTCACAACTATTCCGAATACGAGGTCGTGCGGGGTAAACCCGGTTGCGTGGACACTGGACCCAGGGTCGGCCCTAGAGGTGGGCGACATGGGCGGTCTCCCAGGGCGCCATCAATAGGGGGCGCCGCCGAGCCGCCCTTTTGAAAATATATTAGCTTTTTTATTTATTTGAACACAGCGCCCTTACGTTTTGGAATGCAATTCTCGTCTGACAAAGCGCTCGTGTTGGGCCACTGCTCGCATGTTTACTAACAATGTGATGTCGTACCTACTACTCCGTCTCACCCTACGATGGACTAGGGCCCGAAGGCTGGCGGGCGGAGCACTGCCTCAGAAAAGCTTGCATCCGCATTGCGAAAGAGTGCGCGAGAGAAATTCCGATACGCAGACTACGAAGAGCACTAATCTAACGCATATGGTTCTCTGTTATGATAGCGCGCTATTTTATATTGGTGAAATAAAGGTACATGGTATTTAGTTTCATAAACGTTCTTGCCATATTTCGTAAACATGTCAACTGTTTGGAGAAGTTGGACGGCGCGCAGGCAACACTGACATAAAGTCGTTTCGCCTTAGCCATAACAATCCAATCCAATCCAACTTTTGTGTACGTAAAACGTACCCGGACCCGCATCTCCCTTCCGCACGCGGTCCGTACATACGCTCCCGTGTCGAACACTCTATCCGACTCATCTTCATTTCTTAATGGCCACTGGTTCTGATCCCGGGTTCTCTTCGCCCCATCGCTTCCAGACGGTATTTAATCCCTTCAGTAGTCTTCAGTAGTAGCAAGCAGACGGAGCCGCCGCGAGGGCTCGATAAGCAGACGAAAAACTCGCCTCCGCATGACGCGTCTTGGCGCACTGATACGTACGACGGAGCAAATATACCACGTGGTTTCTAACAGGCTCGTGATTGGACCTGGCGGCCTGTAGCATTGGGCTTTAGTCCATCGTAGGATGAGACGGAGTATAGTAGATAGGGGCGTATAAAAAAAAGAGGGGGGGGGGGGCGGCGACACGGCAGGAGTTCGCCCAGGGCGCTTGATGATGCAAGGCCGGGCCTTACTGGACTGGAATGCCATCGTTACCACAGTATGGCGAAGGTCCCCATCTGTTTGTGATTCATCGACGTAGACGCTCAGCATGGACAGAAGCGTCGTTGTTAAACCTCTCAACTAACCCGTTTGATTGCGGACGATAAGCGGTAGTTTGTTTTCTTTATTCCTAACAGTTGTTTCTTGTTCCACTTATTCCGGTTTAGCGTTCTGCAGGCATTTTTAGAGGACGGTCTTTGCAAGCAAAAGTCATTGGCATTATTAATGCGATGAATGAGACTCAGCGTTGTTCTCTGGTATAGCCGGACCGCTTGTTCCGTGTCTTAAAGAACGCAAACTGGAACGGTGCTCCGAACCTCGACGATGCTCCAGAGTGATGTCGCTCCTTTCCGCTGAAGGAGGTCTGGACGAGGTTCCAAGACATCGTCAAAGGTCGGTAGAACATAGTTAGCATGGCCATCGACAAACACTTCACTGTGAGGTGGGAGCAGCACTGTAGTAGCTATAAAAATCCTCAGTGGCTCCATTTTAGCGCCGGTAGTTTCTGCACATGGTTTCTTTGCTCGCAACGAGAAATCCAAAACGTTAAGACAGAACCCGTACTTAGTGGGGAAGTCAATGCCAATGATAAACTCCTGGGTTATACCGCGAACGACTAACACCAGGTGTACAGTCTTGATGCCTGCAACCTCGATTTCCGGGAAGCAAATGCTTTGCACGTTCAAAGTCCCACCCTTCAATGCGTGTACATCGCGCTGTTATGTTACGATTCCAGTCTTTCCATCCATTGCTCGCGTCCACGTATCAAAGCTAATGATAGGCATTGACGACCCCGAATCAATTAAGAAGTCTATAAAACACCTGCGATCGTACCTCGTACCGTGACAAGCGGTGTGGTTTGTTGAGCCCTTTGTTGTTTGATGGGCCCCTACGCGGGGCTCTGAGTTGAGGCACCGATCAGTTTTCCGAACGCCGTTGGTTCCAACGTCGGTTAGAGTTGTTTCCTTCTCCGTTGTTCAGTATCCTGTCTTTACAACTGCGTGCGAAATGTCCCTCTCCCCCCCCCCCCTTCCTCAACGGAAACAGCGTTTCTGACGTAAGACCTGCGTGTGGTCGTTTGCCCACTCTGGAGGTCTCTCGATCTTGTCCGCGAGAGCAGCCATGAAAGAGGTGAGGATGATATATCCACTTTTGCGGCAAACTTTGTGCCTCGCGCCCAGTATGGTAGTAAACGATGTCTTTTACTGATGCCTTGCCGAGACAGCTGATGCGGGTTACAGCGGTTACTGCAGCTGCTAGATACGTTGGGGCAGCGATGAGCACCCGGCACCGAAGGTCATCGCGTGAGTCCTGCAATGAACTGATCCCGCATAAGAGTGTCATGGTCGTCGTGAGGCATTCCGGGGTATGCCTTGAAAAACCGGCCCATGAAGTCGTAAGCGAACATGTCTATGTCAGGCATAAAAAATGTCGGAGTACAAGAAATTCTGTTTATAAAACAACGTCGCGAATGTGAATTATAGCGCATGGAGAAGGGTGGGCAACAGGAAAAAAACATCTTCCATAGTGTGGCGAAGTAAGTACGCTTCTTCTAGCGGACGGCTCCGTCCATCGGCCAAACTCTCTCAGTAGATAGGCGTCAGCCTTCTTTGTTGGATGGTCAGAAGTTCTACTATTTCACTATTACTGGAAGCACTATATTAAGAAGATTATATTCATTCCATTTTAGTCATGGATATTTGATGTTTCTATTCACAGCAGACTTTTCAATTCAGTTTAAATATGCCATAAATAACTATGTATATGCATTCCTACTCCAATAAAAAATATTTCAGATATATTCCAAATGCATTTCTTGTATATTAAACAATGTTTTCCTTTTACACATATTTCAGTGTATTTTTTTAGATATATGGAAAATATGTTTCCAGATTTTTGGTACATCCTAAAATATATGAGAAATGTGTACATATTTATGTCTCCTTCTGAAATATATGCAAAATATATTACCACATTTCCGGTATATCCTTACATATCTTGGTCTGCTGGGCAAGTTGGTAAGCGCTTGTCCCATGTGCTTCTTCGTCTTTTTGTCTCGTCTTTTTTGCGCTATTTTTAATATGAATGCCTTTACATATAGGGTGTCCCAAGTCACCAGGCCCGATCTAAAATGGACCGTAAAAATCGACGCCTGCACGCAGCAATCTAATATTTTCGACAAAGGTGTATTTCACAGGTCGGTTTTTGCTTGTAAAATTACAAAAAAAACGTAGCCTCTCTTTTTTGTAAACAAAATAGGGCCAAGAAACTTGCTAGGGCCAACGGCGGGCAGCGAAACAGACGACGAGGTCGAGTTGCGGGACGGGTTTTGGCGTTCGTATTGATAGATGGCGCTACCTTATTATCGAGAGTACTCGACCACCGTGGTTTATTAAAATGAAGATATTTTTTTTTGTGATGTATCTTTGGTGTAAAAATAAATGCTGACAACAAAAGCCAATCCTAAAAGGAGAAAAAAACGCATTTGCATAACAAAGGCGCTTTTGCTGCCAACGGATTTCGTCTGCGTGTCGTCATGCTTTTCGTTCGCCGGTCGGCTACACATTCGGACGCTGCTCAGAAGCCGTCTATCAATACGCGCGCAAAACGCATCCCGCTACTCAACTCCGTCGTCTGCGTCGCCGTCCGCCGTTGACCCTGGCAAATTTTTTGGCTTTATCTTTCACAGAAAGGGAGCTACGCTTTGTAATTTTACAAGAAAAAGCCGACTTGTGAAATACACCTTTGACGAAGAGTTTAGATTGCTACGTGCAGACGTCGGTTTTTACAGTGCAATTTTAGATCTAGCCTGGTGACGTGGGACACCCAATACATAAAAACAGGTTCTCGTATTTCTGGTATACTTCTGATGTATTAGAAAGTATTTCACAACTTTATTTATAATGCATAGAGAATATGGTTCTGAGTGCAGACAAGAAAATACGGAACTACTACAAAATTAATATGCGTAATAAATACATTTAAAATATTTAAAATATGCGTTCTCTTTTCCTTTTTTTTGCTAAGGAGGTCTATGGGGTTTTCTATATAAAGAGATTGTTTTTAAAAATCTTTTGAAAATCTTAAGCGAACTTCGACAACCCACCCCTCACTTACCTCGAACGCAGAGACAGCAATCGATATTTGGCAACGTAGCACCGAGAACATTTCAAGGCTTCGGAAGAAGCAGCTGGCCAGCAAAGACCCCATCTGGAGCATTAAGGACACGATGAGGACAGGCCGACGTCCAAACCTGTCGGCCGCGAACCCCGCCAGAGGCAGAGTTATCGCGCTGCTGGCGTGGTACGCCATCAACAGCAAGGAGACCAGCCATCCTCTCTCGCAGACCAGATCGTACTCCGTGGTGATCGTCGTCCCGGAGGTCTCGACGTCGTAGTCCCAACCGTTGCACGGTACCTCCGTCCTGTTGTCCGACGGTATGGACAACGGAGGTTCGTAGCGCGTGCAGCTGCCCAAGACGCCGTCGGCGTCTTTGGGGACACTGATGTTCTTCCATTCGACCACTGACAGATGGGCGTACTCTTCGGGCGGTTTGCACCAGTGGTTCACGTTTTTCGTGAACACGTAGTGCGCCAGGCCGTGAAGAATGGTCACGAACAGAGAGAGTTGGGCACAAAACAACGCCAGCCGCTGGAAGTTTCCGTTGCCGAAGATGAGGACGGAGACGTCCGGCTCCCAGGACAGCAATCTGGGCGTCCTTGCACTTTCCACGGGACCGCTGTTCATCCTTGGGTAAGATGCGGCGAAGTCGGGAAAATCGTCAAGGGTAGAGTCTCTGGACAAATTGTCAGGCCAGGAGTAGACCGAACCAATGCACGTGCCCCGGAGTGCGTGCTGCTACAAAATCGATGATGATGATAACGGCGACAGCGGTGAAGGAAGAAATGTGTTTAAACTAGAGTGCCTTCATAACACGCGCGCCTTTTGTTGAGTGGTGACATCTCTAGCCGTTTTTCCGCCCAATCGTTTTTTTATGCCTTTTGGAAGCGCGCGAAATCTGGTGTCACTCAGCTCGAGCGCGTAGCTTTGGCTAATGCAAAGACGCCATTTTACCGCCCAAGTCTCACGCATCAAGTGCGCGAGAGCGTCACGCGCCGGCACATTCAGGGCAACAAATGATGTCTTCACCCTGAGACAACAGACATGTAGCACCCAGTTTGAACTAAGTTTGAACTAAAGCTCCTTGATGAAACATTTTGTGTTGTGTGTATGTTTATAGAAAATCGAACCTTTCCTAAAGTCCATCTATAGCCACCCTGTGGCGGCACTACACAGCTTCTACACACCAGAAAAAACGAAAGTTTTCGAAAATATAAAGAAGAAAGGGGAAAAGGTGTGTGTCCTTTAACGTCACCTGCGATTCACGAAATGGAGAGTGCTTGATTCATCCGAACATGAACTCCAATGACGCCAATAGAGCGGCAATATTGGAGCTTTTGGGACTGCCACAAGGCGACACGAACTTTTGAAAAGGGTCTATACTTCGTCTCACCTTAGCATGGACTATTGTTAGCCGCGCGTGCCAAAAGCCCGAGCTAGTTGCTTTGGATGAAGCCTCGGCGGCTGTACGAGCGCTCGTGCAGCGAGTGCTCCAGTCAAGGCAGTCGAAGCTAGCCGCTCGGGCTTGCACAGTCGTCGCAGTTAGTCCGTGCTAAGGTGAGATGAAGTATAAAGCAAGCATGGCGGCCCTGACTGGTGCCCCATGCCATGCCCCATGCGTATAGGCACGTGAAGCCTGCGCGTGGACGATAGTTTTGACCATAAACGGGTTTCACATGCAGTGATTTTGGCCCTAGAGCGGCGCGATTTCTGCCGTCGCCGCGCTCTGGCCAGCCGCAACGGCAGAGCGGCACGATTCCACCAGGTTGGAAATTTTTCGCCGCGGCAGAGCGGCAGCTTCCCAGCTGGCCACTCACAGCGTGGCGGGAAATCACGTGACAGAAGGAGAAACATTGCGGGAAAGCTGGCGCATAGGACGGCAACATTTTCACGTTCTTGAAGCAGACGACAAGCAGAGAAAGTACGCAAGCGACTGCTTTGCGGTTTCTTTTTTCCGGCGGGTCGAGCTTCTTTGCTTCAGCAGTGGCGTCGGAACTGTTCAGGAGATTATGGAGGAGGGGATTTCTGTCCCCTTCCTCGTAATTTGTTTTCTCAATGAAACACGCGGCTCTTTTTTACTTTCCTCGCCTGAGTACCAAGTGTAGCGAGCGCAAGAGACGCTAATCGGAAGCGACTCGTGCGAGCGCCAGTTAGAAAAGCTAAAGACGAAGAAGAACTGAGCGACATTGACGTGTCTTTTCGAACACAGGTCGTCCACCAAGTAAGAAAATGTATCGCGCCAGTTCAATGAACTGCTTATAAGTGAAGTGTCGAAGCGTCGGGTTCTTTGGGACGCGCAGCTCAAAAAATTTAGAAACAATGGGACCAAAGAGGAACTCTCGGAAGAGGTGACTGAGGCCGTGAAAGTGATCGCATCTGCTTGCTGCAAGCCACATTGGCCATCGCAACGGCAGAAAACGCTCATGTGAAATGAAACCTCGCGATCCGTGCCGTCGCGCCGCTAGCGGCAGCGATTTCGGCCGTGGAATCGCTGCATCTGAAACCCGCTTAAGCCTGGCAGTCCGACGACGATGCCAGGAAGCTACACCGGGTGACCGGCCGCTACGTTCTAGCCCTGGACATCAATGCATCGAAGTCGCAGCCGTCTACTTCGTTTAGGCCTACGGTGCCGCTGCCTTCAACGAAGCGAGCGAGCGCACCATCAACCGCCAGGGCTTTACCATCAAGAACGTTCCTTGAACAGCCTACCGAGTCTGCCTTGGCTCGCTTGCCTACTGGCCTGAACCGCCGAACCTCAAGACTCGTGCGGCGGATCGAAGAGCACGTCGTCCTCATCACCATCAAACCGCCAAAAGTTTTCCCAGCCGCAACGCAAGGTGAAGCCTCCGGACACCACCTTTGCCAAGACGCTACACAGCGCGGTGAGAAGTGTCGCCGGGCACCCGAACTTTCGAAGCAGCGGGGCTTGCGATGTTGAAAGACCGCGTCGTCCAACCCTTGTATATACCATCTCATAATCGTCATCACTAGACGTGGCACCGCGGGCCTCCATGGTACGGGCTGTCGCCTTTCCGCGGTTTCCACGGCTCTCCTGAGCTTAATAAAGAATACGATTACGATTACGATTACGACGGGTGATAAGTGCCCGGTCGCAGATTTGGAGCGCGAGGATCGTGGTAGCATAGAGCATTTCTCGGTGAGTCTGGCATTCAGCGCAGAGCTTTGGCAGCGGCGAGGACCCGAAACATTGTTCTCAAACCAGACGAGAAAAGAAGTGGTAGCCCGAGGAACGCGAGAAGCACGAGCGGACATTCCATCGCGCGGGACAAGTGTGTTTCTGCGTCTAGCCGCAGTGGGACGCCCGTTACATAACTCTTGTCTGTCGCTCCACATTTTCAATTTCGGCGGCCGCGTCACGTGACGATCTGCCAGGCTTTGTCAGTATATATATATATATATAGTCAGTCAGTCGGCAACAGCCAGGCGTCGCCCGCAGAGTGGAGCCTACGGTAATTACCTGTCTCGTTGTAACTTCAGCAAAAGGTGAAGGATAAGCCCCCGTTTTGCGTGCCGATGGCTTCGATATGCGCTGCGTGCACGAGCGCAACGAACACATATTTGAGCATGACGCAGCGAAAAGCCCAATACTTCTTCGCAGTAAAAGCGCTCTCCGGTGATACGTAGTCAATGTCCCGACTGGCCCGTCAGGGCCGTAGCTTTCGCCGTATTGTCATGTTATGCCATCACGAGCTTCCTTGCCTACCCATAGTTTCTTGCTTCAGACACTAGGCTAAGCGGCGCAACCAGAGTAATAGCTCACACGTTTGAACAATGAATCCGCCACTTCCAGGCATACCCAATATTTCTTGCTTCAGTCGCTAGATATCGCCAAGCTAAACAGCATTACAGGTTGCCTATAGAGGAGGCTATGCTTTGAAACCGCTTGCAATTGCACGGGCATGCTTGCACGAGCAGAGACATGGCGGAAGTGAGTCAGCTTGCAATCGTTTCCAGTGGTTCTCAACCATCGATGTTTCGCGGACCCCTTGTGGATCGGCAGATATGGTGGAGGACCCCGTTTGGGGTGAGAGGTGAGGAAACGTATAGGTTAATTCTGATAATGATTTATTAAAAGAATATAACTAAGGGCTAGTGTAAAGTAGACCTCTCTTATTGACATACACACGAGAATCTTACCCGAAAACTGAAACATTTCATCTCGACCTGAAAAAAGGCAACTTTTATTGGCGGGCTTGACTGATCAGGCAGAGCTTCGCGGAGCCCCCAAGGGTCCGCGGACCCCATTTGAGAACCACTCTCTATTCAGCTGGAAGTTAGTCCCAATGTGTGTCTGTCTCAGCTTTAGATAAGAAACGTAGATGAGAAATCTGGTATCCTTAAAAGGGTTTTGAAACGACATCGGGTTGGAATATTTAGGATTTTGTAGAGGCGTAATGGTCCTAGTCTGGCTTAAGTATTCGCACAGACCGCCACGGATTCAAAATCCCTTTTTTGTTGCGGTGAAATTGCAAGGTTAAAATGGGACTACTTATTTCAGTCTTGCCTTCGCACAGCTTGCACCTCAGAACGTGTCGTTGCAACTGACGATAAGTAGCCATGGAGGATCGCAACTCGTGACGTCCCGACGAGGCAAATCATGGTCGTGACGTCACGGATGGAAACCATGAGGAAGCGCCACCGAGACGTCTCGGCGCTAATAGCACTCATTAGAGTTCCTGTATACTCCCTACGGGAACCAGAGTTGCGCGTCTGTTTTCCACGTGCCGCCGCGCCGCTATTCGCCGAGATCTGATCACGTGAGGAGCCAGATCAAGTGCCGTGCAGGAAAGTAGACGTTGCACGCGCCCCGCCGTACATACCCCTGCTTTTCTTCTTCTTCTTGAGCGTTGTGAATAAGATGGGGGGGGGGGAAGCCAGCGCGCGCGCGCCTCGAACGCGCGGCGCCGCTATTTGCCGAATTCAGTCACGTGAGGAGCAGGATCAACATGCTGTGCAGGAAAGACGGCACTACGGGGATGAACGCGCAACTCTGGCTCCCTAGGGACTCTATACTTCGTTTCAGCTTGGGTCCAGACGCAGCCGATGCTACAAGCGCGAGCATGGTGGAAGCTTGGAATCATTGCGCTCTCAAAGGAACACTGCCAACGACCGTCAAAATTGAAGTTCTTGGCATGTCCTCTTATTTCCGTCGATGATAAATCCTTTCTGACGTCATAGTCAGCGTTCGGCCAATCGTGGAAGGCCGACCGACAGCGACGCTATAGCACTCATTAAATCCCCTCTTGTCCTGGGAAAAGTGGCGCCATTCATTGTTGTAGACATGCTCGAGGCACGTGCCGCGCGCCAATTCTGGGAAATTCATGACGTCTGAAATCCAGCTCAGTGCTGCACTGTGCCGCCATGATCTTCCCAAGGGCTCCACGTTGCACGTGCCTCGTGCATCGACGCACCTTGCGCTACTTTTGAAACATGAAGGGGCTACTTTAGCACTCATTTGTGTGCTGCGCCACCAATTGCTTTCAAGGTGGCGCACGAGGCACGGTCCCCGTGTGAGGTGGCGCATTTGACGCTATACTTGCAAGACAGACTCAAACACATCACGGAAACTCCAGTCCTCTGACAAAGTAATTGCGTTTTGTGTGTGTTTAGACGGCGGGAAATAAGTCAGCTCGAAAAGCGTCTGGGGTGTCCGCTGCTCATAACAAATTTAGCCAGTGCATGTACCACTGCCAGCCTGGGGTCTTGAAATGTGTAGCACGCAGTAGTGCCAAACGACCGCACGTCAGTACGATGCTCGTCCAGGTCGAAACAGGGATGGGCTGGGACTGAACCCGGTTTCCCTGGGATCTGCATGCAGCGCGAGAACCAGTGGAAAGTTTTGCAAAGATCTCACTGCATAATTTTATTAAAAACAATTACGAGGAACTGCTTTTTTTTACTTTCTTTCATGAAGACATGCATGTTACTGAACACAGGTATCACGAAAGAACACTTCTGATTCCAAACAAGCGTCATAATCTGCCGCAGCTCGTGTGTTTCGTGTTTCATATCGGATTGGAGGCAGGGCACCTAGCCACCGCAACCGTACACATCTATCGAACAAGTCGTCACTTATTATTTGTTGTGTTCAATTCAGGTGGTTCATTTAAAGCCGCGTCCGACGAAGCATGATTGTGTCTTCACATTTCAGCTAGCAGATGCGCACAGGTTTTTACACTTTAACGAAACTCCCAGAACGCTCCTAAATGCTATCGCCTGAATTGACCACTGTAGTGTCAAGCCAATCCTTTCAAACGATTACAAAACAGAATCACCGAAATAAAAGTACACGCGGTTTTAAAAAACACCTCTTGGATAGCACAGCCGTAGCGTTAAATTTTCCGCGTCGCTTACGAAAGGCCAACCCCGGGTCACGTATAGGAAGAGTGCTGCGTCCGCGTTCGGTTAAGACTCGCGTTCAGTCAGGCCCGAGTCCCACTAGAGCGACAAACAGAAGCAACCGACATAGACGAACCAGACGCGTGCAGCATGTACGTAAATGTATATTTTGAAGGCTTGCAGTAAGTAGCCACTTCACAAGTACCGAGAAACGTCCCAGCCTGCCAAAAGTACCATCGCGTGCATACTGCTCGTGCGTGTTTGAGGCTTGTCGGTGCCGGTTGTTTATGTTTGTCGCTCTAGTGGGACTCGGGTTTCAATGAGAGCGCGTGACCCGCTGCACTATAGTTTCCATCTGTGTCCCACGTTGGTCTTCTTTCGGTGACGTCAAAACTTGAGCGCTGCGTCTATGTTATCTGGAAGATGCATTGTTCAAAGCGTGGCGAAAATACCGTGATTAAAATGCTTCTGAGTATCACGGCAGCTCGGCAGAGAGCACTTTTTGCTTCTTGGCCTTGCTCCTCCCCTTAGGTTTTCGCTGAGGAGGTGACTTGATCTGCCACTTTTCCTCGAAAGCGGCCGGCTGGGTGGTGTCCGTAAGAGGCAACGGGAGCTCCTCTGGCAGTAGTGTGACAAGCAGACTAAAAATAAACAAGCTGGTCCCGGTTGTCACCATTGGCAGAACTTGGCTGGCCAAGGGACCAAACCTGAAAGCACCGTTGATTATCGACGCCGTCATATTCCCGATCTTACCGCACATGGACGCTGCTGACAGGGCCATGCAACGTAGTGCCGTCGGGTAGACCTCAACCGTGTAGACAAACAGGGTCACGAACAGGGCAGTCAGAGTCAACATGGCGGCGACATTGACTATTCCAATCTCGCGAGGGCTGTCGACGTATATCAGTACGCCCTGTGCCAGCGCCAGAACCGATACCAGTAGATAATTCAGTGAGAGCGTTCCGCGCCGCCCCATTATCTTCATGGCGTAGTAATTCAGCACCAGGACGGGCACGCTCAGGATCAGGATGACAGCTTGGACGGTGATGTTTTTCAACTGCATTTGCATTTCAATGATGTTGATGTAGGCGCTGAACTCGACGAACCAGCCACCGAAGACGATGGCGGAGCGTGTACGTATGGACTTGGAGCAAGCGATGTCGAATACGGACGGCTTGGCTCCGAACCCCTGCTGGGACACCACGCTCTCCTTGATCCGGCAGAACGCCGCACGGACCTCGCAGAAGTCGGTAACGCCGTTCATCTTAGACGCCCAAAGGATGGCCTGCTCGGCCTCCTTGAATCTCCAGGTGACCATGAGCCAGCGCGGTGACTCTGCGATCGGGTAGAGTACAACGGCGAGAAGTGCCGTGGGCAGCATCAGGAGACCTTGAATCAGCACCCAGTCAGCCACCAGATTGCTGAGAACAATGGTGGTGAGGGGTGCGAGCACGAGCGGGACGGCGATGGCCAGCGTGACGAACAGCACCCGGTGAGATTGTGAGGTCACCTCGAAGAGAACCACGGTGATGATCACCTGGAGAAATGGCCCAGTTAGGAGACTACCGCTGGATTAGTGAGAAAGCGCTGCTTCCTTGGCGAAGTTGACAGTTACGCCGCAGGCCACCCGAAGAGAAAGAGTTTATAATCTGTTTTACCTTAGGATATACCACATAGCAAGACGTTACCAGCCATCGAAGCTTAAAGCCGATGTCACACTGCTTATACGCACAATAGGCAATCTACATAAAGCTTCGAACACGAGTCACCACGAGATCTGTGCTGCGAATACTGCATGGCAATGAGTTCAAGGAGGATTCTTGGCACGCGGCATTCGAACCCCAGATATTGCGGTTACTCGTGTTTGCAGACTGTCTTTTGTATGATGTATAAGCAGTGTGACCCCGGCTTAACAGCCTTTGACAAATTTTTCGTGCAAGCTGCGACTAATCTGACAAAGTACGTGACCCCTGCTTGACGTATTATGAAGCGTATCTCAAACCAATTTCTAATACATTGAAAATGTATTTTTGAGTGCGGACTAAAAACAAAGAAATTAATACTGAATTAAAATTACGCAATATATGCATTGAAAATATATTTGAAGTATACCATTTTTCGAAAACACAGTGTGACAATCCTAAGCGAACTTCGACAACCCATCTCCTCACCTACCTGGAACGCAGAGACAGCAATCGATATTTGGCAACGTAGCATCGCGAACATTTCAAGGCTTCGGAAGAAGCAGCTGGCCAGCAAGGAGCCCATCTGGACCATTATGGACACGATGAGGACAGGCCGACGTCCAAGCCTGTCGGCTGCGAACCCCGCCAGAGGCAGAGTAATCGCGCTGCCGGCGTGGTACGCCATCAACAGCAAGGAGACCAGCCATCTTCTCTCGCAGACCAGATCATATTCCGTGGTGATCGTTGTCCCGGAGGTCTCGACGTCGTAGTCCCATCCGTTGCACGGTACCTCCGTCCTGTTGTCCGACGTTATGGACAACGGAGGTTCGTAGCGCGTGCAGCTGCCCAAGACGCCATCCGCGTCTATCGGGACACTGATGTTCTTCCATTCGACCACTGACAGATGGGCGTACTCTTCGGGCGGTTTGCACCAGTGGTTCACGTTTCTCGTGAACACGAAGTGCGCCAGGGCGTGAAGAATGGTCAGGAACAGAGCAAGTTGGGCACAAAACAACGCTAGCCGCTGGAAGTTCCCGTTGCCGAAGATGAGGACAGAGACCTCCGGCTCCCTGGGCGGCAATTTGGGCGTCCTTGCACTTTCTACAGGACCGCTGTTCATCCTTCGGACAGACGCTAAATCAAGAAAATGGTCAAGGGTAGTGTCGGTGGACAAAGGGTTAGGTCAGGAGTGACCGAACCAATGCACGTGAACCGGCGTGCGTGCTGCTACAGAATCGATGCTGATGATAACGACGACCTCGGTGAAGGAAGGAAGGTGTTTGAACTTAAGCCCCTTGATGAAAAATATTGTGTTGTGTGTATGTTTATAGGCAATAGACTCTTTCCGAAGGTCGCTTTATTGGCCCTATCAACAGCCGAACTCAACGCTCTAATGGCGGCGCTACACAGCTCCAAAATGAGTTGCTGGGCGAGTTGTTTAGACATGTTGACTTAAACAGCGCAAATCAGGTAAGAAAGGAAGAAACAGCGCTCTTTCCTTCCTTACCTGATTTGGGCTGTTTAAGTCAACAAGTCGGCACTACACAGCTTCTCCACACCAGAAAAAGCAAACGTTTTCGAAACATAAAAATTATCAGCCATTCCACTCTGTGAAGGTGGATGACCAGCGAATCTGTTTAGCACAAGATATAGACGTGACACAGAATTTTGAACAAAGGTACGAACACATTTAATGTCTTGATCGGCGGTCATCATGACGAACGACAGTTTGTCGTTCGTCACGATGACAACACACATTTCAAGGACAATCGTCTCCCTGATGTGACGCAGAAAACTAGACACGCGTGACGGGGAAATTTCCCTGTAAATTTAGCGGGGAAATCGACTTCATGTCACACAAATTCGTGACGTCAAATGACGTCATTTCTGTTGCAGCAACATGAAAAATCCACGGGATCCTATACCATAAACAGCCATCGCGGCCCGAATGGTGCACCAACGCATCGTAAGCAGGTGCAAGGCGTACTCCTGGATCAGCTGTTGACAAGCTTGCAATTGCACGGGCATGCTTGCACGAGCAGAGACATGGCGGCGTGCCAGTCACTCCGATTGCAATTGTCTATAGACGCTTTAAACACGCGCCAGATTGAGCCGCCATTGCCTACCTTCCTTGTCTTACCGAGATGCCGAGCCACTGATGAGGACGTTGACAAGCCTCCACAAAGGCCTACGCCGGAGAGAAGAACACATTGGCACCTAAAGTGGTAATAACCTGTCCTGCTGTGTCAATGATGAAGCAAAGAGAACGGTATAAGAGGATACAAAACCGAATGCCGGTTATGGCGGCGCCCATGCACAACTGGCTGAAAATGTCTATACAGCCGGAAGTTAGTCGCAATGGGCGTATGGTGTTGTTCCGGACTGAAGCTAGCGACCACCTAGATGAACAACAAATGCAAACTGAACTACAAGCAGCAGTCCTAAGTCTAGAGACAACCCTAGATGCACTGGGGCTGCAACTATCGCCCGAGAAGACCGAACTCATCAGCATAGACGGAAAGCGCGTCACCAACCCGAGGAAGCAAATCACCCTGGTGCTCGGCTCGGCACCAATCACCTCAACGAACGGACATATTCGCATCCTTGGTGCCCAGATCGCTAGCTGTAATAGCACACACAAGTGGATTCAAACGTTACGTAAGAACTGGACACCCCTCCTTCACGCCGTCCGCCGCATGTCCAACAAGTATGGCGGGGCGCGACAAAGCTCAGCCGCAACCCTTGCGCGTGCGGTTGCAGTAGGCAGAGTTCTCTATGGGGCGCCGGTATACGAACTCTCTCCGAGAGACTTGCGCGACATAGAACAATTACACAGAGCCACCCTGCGTACAGTAACGGGGCTGCCCAAGCACACTAGGATGACCGTCCTCCAGCAGTTGGCACCAATACCTCCGATCCAGACCATCATCACCGAGGCCCGTATCCGAATGCAGTCCCGCTTGGACAACTCCTACCAAGGAAAGCTGACAACCCTATGGGACCAAAGGCGACGGTGCGATACAATGCCGGACGTCAGTGGGATCAATTCACCCTGGGAAACTCCCCCGCATGGAAGCTTCACCAACCGCCCTATGCTCAGATTGGCCGCAGAGGCGAGGCGTAGCCGAAGCTGCCGGCACGCCAGCAGTGCAGACAACGTTATCAACGTCTATACGGACGCAACGGCAAGAAACGACAGAGTCAGCATAGCGTGGATCTGCGACACCGACCCTCGCATACAAGGACAGCACTCATGTGCTCTCCCACAGGGCACCGTACTCCATGTGGAACTCCTCGCCCTTTGGGGAGCACTGGAGGACGTACAGCACACAGCCTTCACTGACAGAGACGCGACCCTCCGACACCAATATCTCCTCTTAACAGACTCCTTCGCAGCGGTGCAGGAACTATCCTCCTCCACCACGGAAGACGCCACAGCGAATCAAATTAGAAAAAGACTGCAGATGCTTCAAGAATTTGGAATCAAGGTAAACATACTCTGGACCCCAGGACATACAGCGCATGACGGGGGTAATGCTGCGGCGCATGCAGCAGCCGTACAGGCACGCGGGACGGACCACACTTACGCCACCCCGCACCCCGACAATCCAACACTCCAGACACCCTATCACCTGGACCCGAACGAAGTGCCCTTGAACAGGCATATAGCCTACATGCACTTTATTCGTACCTCCATCAAGACAGCTAGCAAACAGCGTATCATGGAGGCTACACCACAGACGCCTGTCATCAAAGGACTTTCAAGGCAGCAAGAAGTTTTCATAAACAAAGTCATCGCGAACGCGGCCTACACACCGCACATCAGTCAGTAAGTGGCAGCCGCCACCTGTATCAGCCGCACCACCAAGATGTAGCCACTGTCTCCAACAGTGTCGCGCAGATCTGTGGCATCTCATAAAGTACTGTCCTGCCTTCGCACGGGGCCGAGACCGCATCGACGACCTACAAGTGACCTCTCTTGCAGCCCTTATTGCTATTATACAAACAGATGATGACGCCCAAAAGGCGGTCGCAGATCATGGAAAAATCAGTGGCTTATACCGAGCGGTGTAGCGCGAGTAGACTGCCCTAGTACCTAGCCCGACATGTTAAGATGACCAAACCCCCTCCGCTACCCCTTCCCCCCCCCCTTTTTTTTCCCCACTGCGGCCTCGAGCCATCCTTGTCATTAAAGGATTTCAATCAATCAACCCCGGAGCAAAGAGGACAACACGGTGAGGAGGACGTGACTCTCAGAAGGAATTAAAGCGCTGTAGGATCGGTAGGGTTACAGCGACCCATCCAAGCTGCCGCCGCAGGGAACAACTATACTCCCGGTGCAAAGGCCGTAAGAGATCGCGCCTGTTCACTCTAGCCCGGCCATTGCTCTTCAAACTGCTGAACGAGGCAATGTCCACTCACACAGGGGCGTTTGCTTATGTTTTCCTACGTTGCGTTATAACTAGGTCTGGGCACTTGATCTAATAACCTACCGATGAATCAATTAATGATTTAATCGCGATTAAATTTTTAACCAGTTAATCCGTTAAATTTTGGCAAAGGAAAAATTAAAAATTTAACGCTTTCACCACGCACGTGTACGAGTACACCTGTATGAAAGCAAACTTTAGGTGAAATTTTGACCTAAAGTAAACTGTAGGGGCGAGATGTGTGACTCGAAAGAAGTGGAGAAGGTTATATGTGCCCCCAGCCACTTCAACGCCATGCGATTGTCCGTTTAGCGCAGCTGAACCTATAGGCCTATTACTAAATTACGCAACCATCAAGGAGAATGCAGGGAATGGTGTTCCACGCGCCGCACGTGCTGGCGTCTGCAGCAGTAACTGTCCCAACGTTTAACTGTCCTAAAGAAAAGGCCTAAAACAAATGGCATCTTGCACGCGCGTTCGTCAACGCTTTAGTTTGGTTATTTACTTCGAATCTTTTATACGGGGAAGGCGTGCGCGTGTGGCCCGTGGAACACCAATCCCAGCATTCTCCTTCATGCTTGGGTAATATAGCAATAGGTCCATTGATTAATTATTCGATTAAAATTGACGCCCAGTCCTAGTTATAACTTAGTCCGCAGGACATCTGTGCTTCATATGTCGCATGCAAATCTACTCTTTGAACTGGATTCCATGCCTCATTCGAACCACGAATGTCCCGTAAACTTTGAACTTTGCACGTGTTCTCGCGCAAACGAAACCATAAATGAAGCCACGCGCCCGCGCCAGTAACGGAGTATACATCTTTCCATAAAAGCGTACGAGGGCGCGTTCATTGCTGTGTTTGTGCCATTTGCTTCCAAGGGCCGCTCGAGACACAGGTCTCGTGCACTGGCGCATTTGACGCTACTTGCAAGACAAACGCAAACACATCGAGGGGCTTCATGCCTCTGGCCACCGCGCAAGACACGTGCCACGGGAGGGTGCTCCGCCACCATTCGTTTCCAAGGAAGGGCCGCTCATTTCAGTGCTGCGCATCCATTTGCTTCCAAGGGTCTCTCGAGACACGGGCCTCGCGCTCTGTTGTGTTTTACGCTACTTGGAAAACAAACGCAAACACATCCAGGGGCTTTAGGCAGATGTAAATCCCCTTGATAAAGGCGTTTTTATTTTTTGGTCAAATACCGCCAATCATTGGGGTGGAAACACACCAGACACGTGCCACGAGCGGCCATTCGCTCCAAAGCGCCGCTCAATTCAGCGCTGCGCCGCCATTACCTTCCAAGGGCCGCACCAGACACGGGCCTTGTGCACTGGCGCATTTGACGCTACTTGCAAGACAAACGTAAACAGATTGAGCGGCTTTAGTAGTGTGAACATAGCATTAGCTAGAATAAACGGATGTCCACCTGCTTCGATCGTGATCACGATCATGAGCAGATTAGGGAGCGGCTTGCACGAGAAGCTGGCGCGAGAGGCACTCCGGCGCCTCGTCACTTCGTCACAAAAATGCGTCCCAATTCGACACGCTCGCGCGTTTTTGTTTTGTTTCTTGTACGTTTCCGAACCACCCACCTTGCGCACGTTATTTGAGTGGTAACTTTAGCGCACCACGCGCTTTAAATCCTTCGAATATTCACTTATACGGTTGTTTTCAATGACGTTCATCAAGTTTATTAGTCAAACTATACGTTTATTTGCAATAAATAAAAAGAGTGTCATTCTTCAGAAGCCGCAGGTTCGCTATCCGCACATACCTTCTGGAAGGAGTGGCTAGGTAACGTGAATGCTTTGGCCTGCCGTTTTTTTTTTTTTTAATGCGAAAGCATTAACTGTTTCATTGAGCCAACCGGCGTTATCAGCTTTTGAAGCGGCGCCAAACGGCACCTAAATTTCCCTGTCCTATGGAGCAAAGCCTGTAGTCTGTAACAGCGATTTGATGAATGCATTCCTATTGGCTGGCGCGCGCCATAGTTTCAACGAACGCCACCCCACAGAGAATCCCTCTCCATGACTCAGCGGCCCGGCCGCCGGTAAGAGGGAGAGGGTGGCCGGGCTCTGCAGAGCGGTCGGCCGCTCGAGCTCCACCTCGTTCCCGCTACCATCGCATAGCTTTTGTGAATCGCCTAAATATTCCTAATGAGATTCTGCTCGCTATTTTCAGTTGCGAGGTCCCTTGTGCTGCAAAATAATTGTAGACGGAAACAGCGGTGCTTGATGTCGAAACTGATCATTTCAAGCAGAAGCGGATCATGTAAATCAGACATAACAAGTCGGCGTTTTCTACCAGTTACAATGTTCAGCACCACCTTGTATTCAGCCAGATGCTGAATCACCTCAGTCAGATGGTTGCGACGTGACGTGTACGGTGTGCAATGACGCACGCACTAGGCACACCTTAGTCAGCCAGGACCGTGGGGCCGCCGTGGAGTCGGGGAAGCGTGCCCGTCTCGCACCCCGGAGGCCCGGGTTCGATTCCCATCCAGACCGAAATGTACTTAAGTTTCTTTCCAAAGCCATTCATTTACTTTGTTTACAGGAACCTTCGTGAAAATTGTGACGTCAATCTGAGCATTTCTAACGTGTTTTTACTCTTTGCGCCGTCGGCCATTTTTGGTACCATCGCTCTCGGTCATGCCGCGGACGCCGACGCCGGATTTTCGCGTAGTGGGGCAAATAATCTTTTCGCATTAAAAAGTCTTCTGACCAGGCCGTCAGCCCCTTTTTACAGCATTCAACGGTGTACAGGACTAGTGTCAGCATAAAAAGCAATTATACATAAAATAATCAAATTGACATTAGCTAAGCATCGTAGTCACAATAATTAATATCAACGTCATCAAAAGTTTCAAATACAAATAATTCACATCGACATCATTGAGATCACATTCATTAACATACAATGCCAGCGTTACTGTAAAATTCTCCATTTCTGTTGCATTCAAACAGAAAATATATGTATATAAAGATACATGTAAGACGCTGGTATATTTTTTTCAACATCAAATTATCAATAGACTTAATTAATATTAAAAAAATATCAAAAGCACTATAAAAAGCACTTAAAAATCTGCTACCCACTCGCCTAACAAATTTTAAGTTTAGGTTACTGGGGCTAAAAAATAAACTTTTATTCTTTTCTTGAACATGCAGAATCTTCGACCTCGGCGTACTATTTCAACAATATTGAGGTGGTTATTTATAAGGTCAGATAATTGGTAATCAAGTTTAATCAAACTACCATCCAAATGATGAGTTAAATTGAACGCCCTTCTGAACACCCGTCTTGAAAAAAAATCTGCTATTGCTTGTTTTATCATAGATCAAAATGCACAAACACGCATACTAAAAGCGCAAGGCCATGGTGCATGGTTTGCGCTTGATTGCTTTGACCGGGGACAAAAAACGCGCTATAAGACGTTGAGCTCCGTGACATAGTGTTTTCTGACTCTGCTTGATTGGCCTCATTTACCTGTTATGTCGGCTGCGCTCTGACTTACAGCAAAATGAATTTAAACGTTTATGTCGTGCAAAAGCTCTTTCATTCACGAAATGCTGACAAGGCATGTCTTATATATGTTCTTTAAGGTTTGATAACATTCTTCACTGATTGATTGACTATATTTTTAATTCTTGAATAGTTAAAACGATAGCTCCTGGCTTGTGAGCCTCTAACGAAATCGCTTTGCCAACCCTGCAGCGCGGAACAAAGCCAGTATCAAAGAACAAATTTTGCCCAGCTAGGCACTCTCGATCGGGTCGATGAGCTAGCTGGGCTCCGCCGATGCTACAACGCGCGAGCTCCGGGCTTTCAGCGTCCCTGCCAAGCATGCGCGCTCGTGCAGTGCAAGCACTGTTCTGGGCCACATGCTCGTGCTTGTAGCATCGGCTGCGTCTGGACCTACAAGCTGGAAACCTTTGAACGTGATAGCACCACTGGCACGTTTGCTGGCATTTGTGTCAGCGGGAGCACGCGCTGAGCGCTGAACGTGCACGGGCGTGCAGCAGAAAGGAGGAAATTAAGAGCAGAGGAGGAACATCACTGTCACGAGCTTGTTTTCTGGCCACATGGATGAGTGCCGCCATCTAGCGGTTGAACTAATGGCTTGTTCAAGATGGCCGCCGTGGGACCGCCGCCTTAAGGGTTCTTTGCATGTCTGAAGGGGGAGAGAAGAGGGAGCGCCGTGTATAGTAGTATTCACGTGCCAACCTAGCTGTGTGCGCGCATGCTGAGCGCGTGCTGAAGACGAACTTCCGCAGTTTTTTTGCAACGTGCATTCCACACCACCAAGAGTGCCTGTCTTAGCAGCCTCATAAGTGTGGGCTTAATTCGCAACTTTCACGACCTATAGGGGGCGCAGTGGTGCCTATCAAAATGGCTGTCATCTGGATGATCGCTCGTAGAACAGCGGTACGAGGCTGGGTCTGCGATGCGTAAGTAATTTTAGTTTTGCAATATACGAGCAGGATTAGAACCTTACGTTATTTTTTCACGCCAGGAAGGTGTAGGCAAGCCCATTTTATTATGAGGCCAATCATCCAGGAGCTAGGGTGCGCGATTCTCACAACGCGGTACCACCATCGCTGAAAGTTGCGAATTTGAGGGTGCGTTCTAAAGAGCGCCCAAAGATATGGCGTCCAGTGAACACCTCCCTGTTTTCCTTCGTGTTAGCTGACTTTAGCGTTACAGCTGTCAATGTCATGCCTGCCAATGACAGGCATGACATTGAACGTGCCGGAACAACTCACCCGTTTACTCTCTTAATGATGTGCCTTTAGGCGCCGTATCTTCTTATAAATACCTTGGTGTTCACATTTCATCTAACCTTACTTGGAGCGTCCACACCTTGTACGTTAATAATAACGCTAACCGCATGTTGGGTTATCTTCGACGTAACTTGGCAAAAGCACCTTTATCCCTAAAGCTACTAATATACAAGGTCCTAATTCGCTGTAAAATCGAATATTGCGTTTCAGATTGCGATTCCAGCCATGGAAACTTGATACACTCACTTAAAATGATTCAAAATAATTCTGTTCGTTTTATATTGTCTAACTATAATAGAACTGCAAGCATCAGTACAATGAAATCTAACTTTGATCTGCCATACCTAACATCCCGCCACAAAACCTCTCGTCTTTGTCTTTTTCACAAACTGTTTCTTCATCCTTCCTTACGCGCCAAACATATTTTACCCCCCCCCCCCAAAAAAAAAAAAAACATCTCATCTCGATTAGATTATGTTCGTAAAGTCGGGATTCCATCATGAAGAACTAATGCTTTTTTCAGTCATTCTTTCCTCGCACATCAGTGGTGTGGAATGGCCTTCCCGCCCCAACAGCAACAATCAAAGATCACCAGCAGTTCAAGAATGCCATAGCTAATATTGTAT
>JAZHYW010036183.1:0-60989 GCA_037355805.1 Ixodes ricinus
TCAGTTACGTATTATGATCCCGCTCCAGTGTGGTGAGTGTAAGGAGCGATTTCGTCGCGTCTCGGCTTGGGTGCCAGTTGCCAGTACGTTGAGTCTTCTGGCCTGGCCCAACCAGGATCACCCGGGTCTGGAGCAGTCATGTCCAGTGTTTCTTGTAATTTTCTGCGGGTTAAAGGTAGCGATCAACTTTGTTCGGGATCCCTTGGGCTGACTCATCGCTGTGCGGTGGGGATCGAGTGCGATCTCATAGTCTTGTCCGTCTTGTCGACTGTCTCCGGACTAGATTGAGGCTTTGCGTCTCTTTCGGTCTCTGAACGAGCTGAAATGGTGCCGAGTTGGCGTCCAACTCGTCGAGATGCTCTCATTGTAAGGCTTTGCTGCTTGAAGCGCGTGACATACCCAATGATGGCCGATCAGCCTGTCCATCCAGTGCCATTTCGAATCTGACGGCGAGCGCTTGGCCGGCGGGATGGCCCACGCCTCAGCCATGGTCGGTGACCGTTGCGTCAGCACTAGCGGTGATCGTATCACTTTTACGCTTTGAGGTGGCAGTGAAAGTTTTGAATAAAGACACAATATAAGCAGGACAACCTCGATAGCAGCAAGGCGGTAAATCAAGCGACATTCTTTCTTATTTTGGGGGGGTTTGTATGCGAACTACCAATGAGGGGAAGCCCCAGACGTCTCCGCCCGTCAGAATACTTTAGAATCGTGACGTTGTATATATTTTCACGGCTTCTAAAACTCAAAAAGCGAATCGACGTGAGAAAAAAAAAAGAAGATATGTGCTGACGTTGATGGGTCGTGCGGTGGTGCGGAGCACGTGCCATTCAAAAATAGCAGGACAGCGGGGGAAAGGTTCGGGGGAGATGTGGTGTACGTATCCGCATGAAGCTGACCGGAAAGAGCTTTAACTCGAGTTGGCGAGTTTGCTTTTAGGGTTGAACTCCTGCGCCGCGTTCCACCGGCTTTCGTTGAGCCAGACAGCGGTCGATCTCAGAGACAGACTCTGCGAATTAAACAATAAGTACCGAAGCAAGAAGGTTGGAATTTGACCTGACCAAAAAGGTATGAAAAATCAAGACGTAAATCGAAGCTTTCTCTTCGGGTTCATTCGTTGGTTGTTGCGCGGAGTGAATTTAGCATACGGGGAGCATTCACGTGCGCGGAGATTTGAACGCAGTGTTTAATTTCCGGGAGGTAAATCTTTATTATTCGCGCTACTTTTGAGAAATGTGGTGCAACAATCTCTTGCATGTCTGACGGTTTCTGACCGACATTTTTTTCTGTCATGTGGGTTAGCTTTTGCGCCGCTGTTGTGCTGATGTGTGTTTGAGCACGCCCTATCGCGGACCATTTGAACTAAAAACTGTCCCTCAGGATCTGTGGCGCGTACCCGCGCCTGCTTTGAAAGAGCTGCGCCGTAAGACATATATGGATATTGAATGCAAAGTTGATGTTTCCTATACTTGGGACTATTTGATCAATTTGAGAAACAATGCGAGCTTGAGGGGACCACAGGCGCGGAGGAAAGAGTGGCCGGATCGTGCTCCTTTCAGCCCAAATTGTCTCGCGGGGTAATTCCGCGTTTCAGGAGTAAAGAAAACTTGTTTTTCAACGCTTGCGTGGGTAAACGTGATATTGCAATTTCAACAAGAACAACCACCAAAGCACGACGGGACAGCGTAAAAAAATTGATCCGACGATCAATGGGATTCATCCGATGAGAATGCGTTACTTATTTCCATCGGATTCAATTCAACGAAAGCGACGGCCTGAATTTCCTTCGTCGTCGCTACCCGGATACGCTCGGCCATATTACTCCGAGGAAAGAACCGCATCCATCGCCGGAGCGGCCAAGTGAGCTGGGCCGCATTCCCAAAGCGGCGTGGCGCCTCGCTCAGTCTCTGGCTCGGCGCTCAAGTTGTGCGAAGCCTCGTATTTGTCCGAGTCGCCAGGCGTGCCCCGGCACACCCCTAAAAAACTTAAAGACACCGGACTTGCTTGCTAGCGATTAGCAACGAACCGAGTCTGCGCAGAGCGACAACGAACAACAACTTTAAACGCTCTAAAAAAAAAAAAGATAGCCCTGCTCTTAAGCCATGAGCTACGAAAACTCCACACTACTTTCAATTCCTAGAACAACCACCCCGTGCTTGGACCGGATCCCCAGGATCAAAATTAAGCCCATTCCGAAAGAAAATCCGGCTCAGAAACCAACCAAAGCACTTGGAGACCTCACAGAAGAAACGCATTGAGCGAGAACAGTGATTCCACAGAAATCGCCACCCCCATGTTATTACACAGGATGGCAGCTTGCCAACTGCAACACAAAGAGCGGAAGCACACCGGTAGTAGGCGCCTGAATCGAAAGCACCTACAGCCACACCAACGCCCCTTCCCCAACCGCAGGCGGAAATCTAAGCAATGGTCGGCTTGGCTACTACCACACGCCTGGAAAAGGTCCCATCGCCATCCAGCGAACGGACAGAGGAGCCGTGAGAGACTTCAGAAAACAGCCGCTCTACCACGCACACAGCCACATGCACACACTGCGTGGCCTGTACCGTAATAACAAACATCGACTGTCGGGAGATGCCGCAAAGTTGCTCTCATTTCCATAGCTATTCTCGACAATCCGCCGAGTTACACTCAGACCCAGCTGGTCTGGGTGTTACGCGGCAGTGTCTACTGGACTGGTATTCCTCCCATCTCTCTAGGGAGATGGGAAGGAATGGATCACCTCCCTCCTCTGACGCTACGAACCACATCTTTGGCCACTTCCTGGTCTGGCACGTGAAAAACATTGCTGGGCGAAGGAGTGTCACCACAGACTAATCTTGGGTTTTAGAAAATCGTTTAACTTGGACCAGCTCTGCCTCTCGCATTGCGTTATCTACAACCGGACTTGGTGATTAGATAAACCGTTTACTCTCTCTCCTACTAATGAGTAAGCATTCATGATCAGATGGTTTATGGGCATCCTGGTGTAACTAACTTGATATTGCCTGGTCACCAGATAGCAAACGACCAAAATTCGTAAATTGAATATTGCAATCACCGATAAACTTTGCAAAGGTATATACTAAGTTGCCCATTGAGCATTCCCATTTCAGGGAATAATCTATCAACCGTAATTTTTGTATCAACCCCTTTAACCAATCAACGTCAGCTCCTCTCTTCTCATATCGTAAACCAATCAGTGTCAAGCTTCAAAGCCACACTTTCATCTGGTTTCACGAAATGTGAACACATTAACAAAACAAATTTCCGCTGAAAAAAAAAAAGAAAAAAGGAAGATATTTTCTAATCATTGACTGTACTGAAAACTAATATTTGTGAGTTTTTTGGATAGTTATAAATATAAATGGTTACTGGCATTAGCTCCTCTGTTTTTAAATCATGCGCAAAATGGCTGCGAGAGGCTGACGTTCAGGGTGGTTTGGTGCAGCGAATTGAGAGAACACACTA
This sequence comes from Ixodes ricinus, assembly GCA_037355805.1. Lineage (NCBI taxonomy): Eukaryota > Metazoa > Arthropoda > Arachnida > Ixodida > Ixodidae > Ixodes > Ixodes ricinus. The sequence goes on from JAZHYW010036183.1 coordinate 3,472, forward strand.
CACCTTGGCACTCTCGCTTAAATTTGGCGCTCCTTCAATGGCATGGTACCTTACTGACAATTGCGAACACTTACAGCGTTTCCTTCAGCAAACCGATTATAGCGGTTGTTCTGCCTTCTTGGCTCAGACTCATCACATTTCTAATTTCGTTTCCGAGAATCGTAGATTGGAAAATAACGTTTCACGATCAGGCTCCAGGCGCGTCTAAAAATTAGATTGGAATCTTTCAACCGTGTTTCACGAAAAAACGGGAAAACAGTGCAGGTGTGTCATTGTCTGGAAAAAGGGGGGTATATATTAGCGCTTTGATGGCAATTAGAACGAAGACGCCCTTTTGTTTTCCATTTCATTGCGACTTGCAGTTCGTCCTCAAAGGTCTGTAAATATCGAATACGTCCACAAAAATCGCAACGTAAACTCGAAAGTGAAAAACAGGGCTTTCCCGGCTCCGGGGTAATTCGGTGACAAAATTCCAGTGAAACTGGCTAATGAAATTTTAAGACGTGAAGATGGTGTAAGCGGCAATGAGATCGACGCGCGGGCGCCGAACAGAAACCCCAGTTGAAAAACTCCACAAGCAGTGACAATTCCCCTCGAAAATCAAAAAAAAAGGAGAAAAGGGAGAAAAAGAAGCAGCGGTGGAAAATACATTTTCTTAGTGCAAAGAAATCTTGAAAGGGAGGCATTGTTTGCGCGGCGAAACAAGAAAATAAATAAAAAATTATCCCGCGAGAGCTCGTACTAATTAGCATGCTAACAAACTTTCCTCGTTAGTCGGCGGTCGCAAACTCAATTTTTTTAGTCGCCCAGGCGGCGACGCTTCTCTCCTTCTTGGATCGTCTCGTCTCACATGTCGCGGCCAGAGTCGCCCGCCTTCAATAGGCACCACCGAAGTTTGGACGGCTCCCCGTGTCTCGCTTTGCTGTTTCGTTTCTTGGTGATCGCGTTCGCCGAAGTCTGGAGTTCTTTGAATCGCTGCAAAAAGAGACACTCGGTCGGGTTGGGTAAATGCGAAGCGTGCGACGTGCTTCCCAGGCGGGAAAAAGGGGAAGGACGGGAGGGGGATTGGGGAGATATGTTATTGAAGAGCTTTGGGCGGCGGGGGGTGGTGGAGAGGCTGGATAAACGAGCAGAGCGATTGCGAAGGAAAAGAGCCGTTTTCTTTCAAAGATGAGCACGTACGATACACGCGATTCAGAGGTTCACTCCCACCAGTGTGCATTGGCGCTCGTGTGTTTGTCGGCTGCACCCGAAGCTCTTCAAAGACCAGCAGATTTCTTCTGCCGCACGCTTCCGTCGTCCTCCTGGAATATGTCGGACGAAACGAAGAGCCCGAGAAGCTCGTTAAGAAAGCCTCCAGGGGGCCGGCTTTGTTTATGTTTTTTCCACGGTTCGTGAATGTTTGCTCATCCTCAAAAGTCTTTGAGGAATGCGGCTTAAAGAAAGATTGATAGAATTTTTTTTGGCACTTCCATTTTTTTTTTATTTCTCGAGAAACGTATATGGTTTGACGAATAAATAATTACTGGAGTACGCAGAACTACCTTTACGGTAAAATGGCATTATAGTCGGATGGAGAAATGTTTTCGAGTAATGTTTCTACATATTAAAGTTTAGGACGACGTATAGGACGACGTCGAGGACAGCGCCGGCAGAGAGCTGACCTCTTGGGCGACCCAAAGATGAGAAGCCTAGGACGGCCATCGGACGAGCCTTCAAGACGACATCTAGGGCGACGTCGAGAACGACGCAAGGACGTATACTTTCTTCTCACTTTTTTGTGAGGTTTTTTTACTGGCATTTTATCTCTTTCGAAGAGAAGAGAAAGGGCGTAATAACGCGTGTCACTGACTGCGCGTGGAAGTTCTACTAAATCTTTGATTGTTAGTCAGCGTATGTGCTGTGTTCTTCGCCTACTTTGTGTCCTGTTCCTTTGCTGTTTCTCTTCCTGTGTGTGATATCTAGGACGACGTCGGGCAACCCCTAGGAGGACGGTGTGAGACTACGTATTTGTGTTGGCGGCCACGTTTGCCTGCGGAAGCAGCCGTAGACATAGACGCTGCTGCCGATGTCGAGGCCGTGGATGCGGGCGCAGTCGCCCTCATCCATCCCAAGAAGCATACAGCGAGCACAGATGGTCAAGAGCGCACCTTTTCACGAAAGCGCTCCGGCGTAAACATCACGCTGATAGCGGCGTATTATCCGAAATAAATATGCGGCAGTTAATAAAACTTCAAGTGAACGTTTCGCCACGACAAACTCGTGCCGAGAAACATAAAGTAACAAAGACAAACATGGTGACGACGGAAGGAGAAACCATCAACTCAGCCATGCTCGTCACCACTGGCGAAAGCGCGTGGGTATCTACCGGTTTCGAGCTCGAAACAAACAAGATTCTCGAGTCATCACAGGTTATTTCGATGGGCAAATGAAGAAAGATAAAGCAGGAGAAGCGCTGGTAGGGATGAACCCCACCCAGCGGCGTGAAGGTCGAAACCGCTGCTGACTCGCTGTTCCGCGGCGGTGTGAAGACGTGATGACATCACGCTGATGACGCTTGATGACATGTACCACCATCTTTCGGGCACGCCGCCGCCACCGCTTGTTTTTACGTAATGTGATGGTGGTCCTCCTGAAGGTTAAGTACGGCTTCTGGGATGACCGCAAGGACGACATAGGTAATGGACAAGTAGGGTCGCCGCGTGGGCGTCGCGTGCCGCTTTCAGTGTTGTAATCGGCTTTTTCGACGCTTTTTCCCCAGGTGAGACAAATGCAGGCTTTTTTCCTTAATAACGGTGACATCGCTGCGGAAAATAAAGCAGCCCCGGAAAACTCAGGCAGTTAAGCGCGGTAAAGCCACATCGTACAAAGAACAGTCTGCACAGACACACAGACTGAGCAAATTGTGTAACGCGTGTCCGCGAAAGCGACAAGGATGACCTGCTTACCAAACGCCCTAACCTCCGACGTGAAAAAATATATTGTAAAATTTCTGTAACCTCTGCTCGTTAGGTCTTTAAAAAATGTTTGTGTTTTGAAGAACGGGATGCTACCCGCAACCTTCACTGTTTACTCCCAAACACCCCTAATGGCTTCCGAGATCAGCTCGTTCAAAGCGCAATAGAGTATACGATCTACACTCGGCATTGGACGCTGCCACTTTAACATACTTTTATTCCACACGCTCTCAAAAAAGTCTGTCTTTACAACACCCAGGTGTTTCTTGAATAAGCACCACCCATGAAGATTTGTTTGATTTTGAAGACTTCTGAGACATCATAGCACCTCCACTTTCATTTTTTCTCAAAATTAAACGCAAACGTTTTTATGCTTTTCAAACTCTAAATGCTTCTGGAAAATCCGCTCGTTGGTTGATTTTTAACACTACCCCCAACCAACCCAAAGATTCGATGCATAAATCCATTCGTCCGTGCATTTCACTAAATTTAGCGGAAAGTAGTGCTATTGATGACGTCACACAGATAAATCGAATCCATACACCTTGTTGAAACGGCAGCACATCACTATATAAATGTCACTAGTTGCTTACAGGCTGGCGAGAAAGGCAACGCCAGGCGAGAAGAGAGCCTGGGCTAGGGACGAGAAAAGCACATCACCCCTCCTAACGTTCCTGGTGCTCTATTTTTCTTCCCTCACCATCCATTTCCTCTCTCCATCCCTGCTATATGCTCGCCCTTTATCATAACACCTACCATACTGAGATTTACCTTCCATACCACTGCGCGCAACTAGTGACACGGAGTATATGTATGCTTTCAGTTTCCCCGCTAAATTTAGCGCAGGAAAATTCACGTCTTCTGTCCCTGGAACACCAATTTCAATTGTACTAAATTTAGCGGAAAATCGACGATCACGTGACCTGACGTCACGTGACCACAAACCATTATTCAGTTTCCCCGCTAGATTTATCGAATAATATTTCACGTGACACACCGGTTCCTATTGCATTTCATGCGTTATAGAACTTAAAGGAGCTGTGCAACGATATTCAGTTGGAATGTTTTCACTTTACACGAGCTTACTGGCACTGGTGGGACTCAAGGATACTCGCACGCAACGCCACTGGCCAGAAACTCCTTTGTTGCGGTGTAATTTCAGGACAAAAGCGATCATTTTCATTCAATCTCTCTCTTTTGCAAAATTTGATGACGTAACGTGGGGATCGCAGTACACCCAAGTGACGATATTTGAATGCGGTTCATAGATTGGACCCGAGCATTGCGTGGGCGCTCGATTTGGGCTCGTGATAATTACTAGCTCGAGAAGCATTCGGGTAGTGGCCCGTGTCCAATCGCTTCAACGACGACAATAGCCGAGCCATAACAATGTCTGGAACTCAGCGCGTGTCCTGTGCTTTGCCAACCCCAGCGCGTGGCTATGATCAACATTGGCGGCATATAATCCATTCCAGGTCACGTGGCCGCTTGTTCTGGCTGCGAGTTGAGGGGGTGAACGCTGCTCGTTTTTCTTTAATTTGTTTCTGGGACTTCTATTGCGTGGGGTGAAAAACGAACGCGTGTTTCATAGGTCATCAACGTCAGGGATCCGTTCTAAGCGGTATTTGCGCAAAGTACAAAAGGGCCGCTGCATCGCCCCTTTAAAGAGAATGGTCGGTGCCATTTTGTTTTACATTTAATGGAATAAATGCGTGAAGCTGCAGTGACAACATGCGTACGGGCATGTGTCCGAGTTTAATAGCGCTAAATAAACCGGTAACTGCAATGCAAGAAAATCCGTCTCTCAATAAGATGTATGTTTTTTTGTTTTTTCTTTTGTTTCTTGCGGAAAATATTATCTCGATCGCTATACGTCCGATGTACCTCTCCAGATATGGTAACTTTGGAGCGAGGTGACGAAGAGGGACAGACAGACACTTTAAAACTCCTAAAGCAGCCAATACGAAAATTATCCTCTTCCAGAGGTGTCTGGGAGGGATAATTTGAAGTTTTTGGCATCCTCGAATCTGCAATGGAGGTTCGAGAGAATAATTCTCAAGTCGTACGACGCGCCGTCGTGGATCGTAGGGTTGTGTCGACGTGACGACAGAACTCTGGTTGGTTGTCTATGGCGGGAACTTCAGGCACGGTGGTCTTTCATACATGGCTCAGGCTCAAGCAAGACGGATACCAGCGGTTGTTCCTACCAAGAGGAATTCCTGTTGGCTGTTTCCCGAAGACGAAGGTATGCGCTGCCGGTGACTTTGGTTCTGCGCCTGGGATCCCAATGGTTACCTGGACTCTACTACGGATAGGATTTGAAATCCGTATCTGTTCCCCTGTCGTCCTTCTGTTGTCCATGTCTTTGAAAATGGCCCAAAACTTTGTCTAAACGTCAAACCGTCGCGAGTTGATATTGGTAGCTAATACTCACGAAGTCGCGCATAAGATTTCGTCTACTGATGGGAGTTCTGCTTTTGTGCATCAGACGGTAAAGAGACTCAGCAAGGTGGTAGATGGTTTTTTCAAGTCGGAGAGTCGAGCTTTTGGTTGTGTACGAAAGATGAGGAATGGGTTGGATCGTGCGGATTTGGTTTGTTGGAAACCGACAAATCCGATTAGTTCGTGCTGCTTCCGGTCAATGCGTTCAACGAAAAAGTAGAAGGCGGTCGCCCCCTTTTTCTTCCTTTCGAAGGATCGCTGAGGTCCTGTCGGTTATCTATAGCGAAACTTTTGAAGAAGGTGCGAGGTTTCCGTCCGTAGTTAACAGAATTATCAGAGCTAGTGAGGAGTTCCTTATCTGTAAAGTTCTTGCTAAAGGATCACAAAGCTGTTTTTCCCTTGAGCGTGGTAGTTAACGAGAAGGCTCCTGGCAGAAGGTAGTTTCTGGTTTTATCCAAGGTTGTCTTAAGGGTGTTGAGTGTTCAAGCCCTCTTAGGTTGAGAGAATGCTGACCAGTTGCTGATTGATATCCAACCGTTCCACTGTAAGCCGGTAAAGGTGTTTTCGTTGTATATTAAGGATTTCTTTTACTCTTTAGATCAGAGTATCTTTCGTCGGAAACTGAGAGAGTTTCTTGAGGAAAATTTGGTGCGGTTCCAGTTGCAGTCAGGGATTGATGTCGGAAGCTTTTGAATCTTGTTGAGCTTTATTTTAGCTCTACTGTGAGGAACATAGAAGGGAAGTTGTTTTTGCGGAAAAGTCGCCTGTGTGAATGCGGCATAAAGCCTGGTTGAGACAGTTGCGTTGCTTGCGTTCAGAGCGACTGAACGCAAGCAACCCAAATGTGGTTCCCACATTTGGGTTGCCTGCATCGGTTGCGTTCGCAGCAAACGAAGCGCGACAGCAACACAGCAACGGCAGAAGTCACCGGAGAAGAGTTCGCCGTACAAAGCATTGCAAGCAATGCAAAAAGTGAGCTTCCTGGGGCAGTCGTGAGGTTGCGGTTGTCTTGGTGTTCCTGTCGTTTTGGTTGCTCTGGACGCCACGCGGCACAAATGCAGGAGGCAGTCTCAAAGGGCCGAGGCCATACTCGCGAGTCAATATCGCAGCGCGTGCGCGCCAGTCGCGTTAAACTGCGTTCCGCCGTCAGTTGAGCGTTCGTGAATTACATGCCGTATATGCATACAGGGTCGCTTCAGGAGCGCAGCAGGCCTTAACTGCGCTGTCGAACGCTGACATTCAGCCGCGATCAAGGCAGTGCAACGCAGTTCTCTTGCTGCGGCGCGCGTTGATAGGGCGCAGCAACGATATTCAGTTGGAATGTTTTTCATTTTACACGAGCTTACTGGCACTAGTGGGACTCAAGAATACTCGCACGCTACGCCACTGGCTAAGAAACTCCTTTGTTGCGGTGTAATTTCAAGGAGAAAAGCGATCATTTTCATTCAATCTCTCCTTTGCAAATTTTGATGACGTAACGTGGGAATCGCAGTACACCCAAGTGACGATATTTGAATGCGGTTCATAGATTGGACCCGAGCATTGCGTGGGCACTCGATTTGGGCTCGTGATAATTACTAGCTCGAGGAGCATTCGGGTAGTGGCCCGTGTCCAATCGCTGCAACGACGACAATAGCCGAGCCGTAACAATGTCTGGAACTCAGCGCGTGTCCTGCGCTTTGCCAACCCCAGCGCGTGGCTATGATCAACATTTGCGGCATGTAATCGGCTCCAGATCACGTGGCCGCTTGTTCTGGCTGCGAGTTGAGGGGTAAGACGCTGCTCGTTTTCTTTAATTTTTTTCATGGGACCTCTGTTGCGTGGGGTGAAACACGAACGCGTGTTTCATAGGTCAATTAACGTCAAGGATCCCTTGCTAAGCGGTTATCCGCGCGGACGTGAATAATTTGCCCTGCAAATGGGCCCCTGGCCCAGGATCAAACGCCGCAAGCGCCGGTCGTTGCAGCTGGTAGAATTTGGGATTACGACTGTTTTCAGCTCAGTTAGTGTTCCTGAATTACAAGGCATATACATATATATTTCTCGATATTGCGCGTAGATTATGGATATCACGGCTCGAAGTCTGGTTTCGGGCGTCTACGGCAAAACCGAAACTATCTGCTAGAGAGGGTGACAACACTGATATCCAGCTGTGCGGCCGCGATATGACGTCACTATGGTACTGCGGAACAACGTGCGGAATCAACCGCAGCACCACCGCGACGTGACGTCGCGACGTCACGTACGCGTCACCCAGTGTTGCTTGACTAAAAGTTAACCTGCTTGCCACCTGCTAAAGAGCCGGCCGTCGCATCTTTAATATAGGTTTAAGTGGAGTACGCGGCTTCACTTCGGCGTAATATATTTTGGCTTTGATCAAAAATACGTGCCACTAAAGCGATGCCAGTAATTTATTTTGGTTTCCTTTTTGACCGGAGTTGCCCTTTAAGAAATCAAGAGCGTCCACTTTCCCGCCAAACACTCCGAACAGCCAATCCTGGCAATCTACTGAGCACGCCATTGCTTCATGCTCAGTGACACAGCGCAGGCAGTGCCTATTGGTCTACTAAACATATTTGCAGCCTCGCCCCGAGCTCCCTCCGAAGATGGCGGCCATCGGCTCTCCTAATGCTTTGCGGGAAAGTAGCCGCTCCAGATTTGTCAGAATGTACACGAGAAGCACTAAAGGCTGGACCCGTCGAGCGAATATGCCGCGATCATGAGAGGAATTTCGACCCACGGCGTTCGCTCTTCACATGGCATCAGAAGAGTGGCTGTTTGACTGACCGGGAGCGGGAAAACGAAACGGACAACACAATGCTCCAAGTTTTGTGTTCTCCGTCCCGTTTCCCCCCGTTCCTGGGCTACCTTGTCAGTATTGAACCAGCTCGCTTGCCCTCTTGCTTTAACAGTTTCAAGTAACTGTCTTGACGTCGTCGCGCAAAGCGATACGTGCCGCCAAGCGAAAGTGTCGTGGGTCATTCAACCCATGAACTCCAGCCCCCAATCCGCAAGGAAATGATTGCACTCCCTGATTCTTATTTTTTGACAACTCAGGTTACTTGTCCAGAGCGCAGTGTAACAGCGTCGTTATCGTGTCTCCGAAGTATACGCAGACAAAGGGATTCTGTCGCGCTCAGCAGCGGTGTCTCGTCGTCTGGGAGCGTCCCATGCAACGCCGGTGATCCCCCGCACGTCTCGGCCCGTCCATCGGGCCTGTCAGCAACTGGGACATGCGAGCCCAGCGCCGTCGTCTTCGGCGTTCACGCGAACGCCGTCGCAGGATCGCCGAATCCCGGCGACAGCCGGCCCCGTTCTGCGCAGCCCCGTACCGGCCGGGTGCCCGACGCTGGCGCGGCACCCGACAGCTTCCTCGCTAATCCCGCCGTCGCGTCGGAACCCCGAGCAGCGCTCCTTCGGGGTCCGGGGCAGCGGACTCCGATGACGGCGCCTGTCAGCAGCTCCTTTGTTCCTCCGCCTCGGGTCGGGGAGACCGGAGTCGCCCATTTTTTCGCGAAAGTTTCCCGCACTGCATCGCGTATCGAGGGGTGTCACTCACCCGTCCACGAGAGGAGAGTCGTCGCGAGGGACTCCAGGGCCGATGTCCATCAGCACTTCGGGTGGGTTCGATACGCGGCAATGGGCAGTGGCGTTGAAGTGACGCGCGGGAGACTTTTGGTTGTTTATTTTTTGTTTGAAATTAGTTTCTTTCTTCTCGGCATCGGCGTCACATGGAGTCAGTGTAACTTTGTTGATTGACTCCTCCCGATTGAAAAATTGTTAGGCTGTCGTCACAAAGGTTACGCTGATGAATAACCATGGAACGGGGAGGCAACGCTTTCTGTATTGGTCGCAACCCGAATTGAACTCGCATCTGCTTTAAGGGAAGCTGAAACGGTTCTGTATTTAGGTGAAAGCACTTAAATCGTTTTCATTTGGCCCCCAGGATCACGAATATCGAGATTATTTTTGAATTTGGTGCACGGAGGCTGCAGAAAATCATTTTCAAAGTACCGCCGAAGCCCCTCCTTCCTGGAGCGTGACGTCATAAGAGGAGTTTTCGGAATCTCCGCTCTCTCGCATCATGAGCGCCCATCAGAGCTATGCACGCTCACTCTAGCTATTTTCAAAAAGGTGAAAAAGAACGTCACAACTGGTGTCAGTGCGGGGAAGAATATCTGAAAAGCTGGCGATTGCACGCACTGCCTACACGAGCGACACGCGCTTGGCGACCGAAAGATTATTTTATGACGTCACGACTGGTCGAAGGTTTTTGGGTGTTTTCTCGCGTTTAGTTGCATTTCCGGGGAAAGCGAACATGATATTCAGGTTCGCGGGATAAAAATACTCTAAAATTCAACTTTAACTTTTTTTTTTTTCAGGAACGTTTTAGCTTTTTTTGAGACAGATGCTTTGATCTAAAGTAGCGAAGCGGGCGAGTTGAATTCACGACTTATAAAATTAAAAGCACTAACAATAGACAAGGACATAAAAAGGAAAGGCGAACAGGACGAGCCCCTTCCTGTTCGCATTCTTTTTTGTCCATGTCTATTGTTGACACTTTTCTTTTTATGAGGAGATCAGTTTCTCGCCTCTTCTGTCCCCCACGCGAACAAGAGAGAAGAAGTCACGGCCTCCTGGGAGTCATAGCACACAGAGGACAAGACCTCAGGCGTCATGACTTGTGGATTGACGCAGCCCCGCCTAGTCGCGTCTCTGCCAGTGCGTCTTGCGGCGTGTCGGAGCGAGCTCGATGCTAGCGCGGCGACGCCGAGACGGACGCGTCTGCCGCTTTCGGCGACTCTCGTTCGAGCTTCAGCGTGTTTTCCGCTAGGTCCACTAACGATGACGTCATGCGCAGGCCTTGTTTTCTACGTGGTATTGCTGGCAGGCGGACGGAGGGAGACTCGGTTATCTACAACCGCCCGAGTTCTGATTAAGCTAATGGCGTGCCGCGAATGGATTTCCTCGTCATTAGCTCGCGCTCGTAGAGAAAAAAAAAAAAAATGAAGCCAAAGCCACGCCCGGGGAGAGCGACGGACGGTGCACGACACAGCGCGCGGAGTCGCCATCCCAGCCCCGGTCCGGAGAGCTCGAGGTCCTCGGCGGGGTCGTCGTAAATAACGAGGCGACACAATAATGGAGGACGTATCAGGCCGCTTCGGACGCACGGACAATCACTGCGTGTGCACTACGGCGTAGTGCGCGCGCACGCTCGCGCCGGTGTATTTGCCGAGCTGACTTTTCGTAGCCAATGACTTTCTCTCGTTTGATTTTTTAGCTTCTCTATTTCGCGGCAGCTTCTTTCTTTCCTCGGTGCACAAAGCCACGCGTGTGTGTTTTTCTTTCTGTTTTTTTCTTCTCTTTTTTTCTGTATCGTTGTATGGATATTCGCGGCAGCTTTGCCCGATGGGAACGATGTGTCCGCGCCTCGTTTCGCTGCGGCATCGTTTCGCGTTATTGGAGTCTTTTCGAGCCAGTGCGCCGCGTCTGAAACGAGGCTAATTCGTGACCCCCTCCCACGCCACGGGCTCCCCTCCCCTTCGCGTGTGCTCGAACGGGCAGAAAACTTGGCGGTTCTTTTCAGCTCCCGCCGGCAGCAATGACCAGACCGCCTCCACTTTGTCGTCTCGTCCACGAGTTTGCTCTCCCTCCTCCCGGCTATTCCTTCTTTCTTTTTACCCCCGGGTCTCGTCCATTTCTTTTATGATTAGTATTAATAATAACGCTGATATTTCATGTTTCTAAAGTTGTTCTTTTTGTTTATTTCATTGCTATACTTTCGTGGGGACCAGCGGGATCTCCGCAATTTGCTTTTCGTTTCTTCTTAATTTTTGTTTTGTTTTTTGTGTCGTGTTTTTTTTTGTGACCAGCCTCGTCAACTGCTACGTTTCAACTTTCTCCTCGGACACGGGGATCGCTGGGGGATAGCGGCTCTGGTCTCGTTACACGAATGGCGTTACTTCTGGCCGAGTTATCCCGCTCTCGCCGCGGACAAAAGTGGGTCCCTATTCCCCACGTCTCTCCCACTTCGACCCCGCTTCGACCCTTCCTCACGTTCCGAGCTGTACTGCGCTTCTTTGCTCGATCTGATTGGGGAAGAGGGGAAGGGGGGGGGGATTACTCGTCGCTGCTTTTGTATTATCGTGTCTTTCATTCTCCCTCTATTATGTAGTCGCCCTCTGTCCTCGGCGTGACGTAAGAGCGTGTGCATCTCGAGGATAGGTTACATCATAGTTTGGAACAGAGTTGCGTTTCTGGAGAACTAAATTTAACTCCGCTCGAGTTCCTGGGCGCAGCTTACATTGTAAAAACGCCCGCGCGTCCAGCTTCCCCCAGGGAGGACGGTGGGCAAATCACTGCGAACTGCGGAGCGCAGCCAGCGTATGACGGTGAGTAGAAAACAAGTAGTTTTGTCGGAAATTCATTTCGTGCAGAAAAGAAATTACCGAGTGAAAGGTCAGGTTGCGTACAGCGGGCAAGCGTAAACTACGCAGTGGTCTAAAAGGTACATATATTAAGAATTGTTGCTACATTATTTGCAATGAGTTGTGACTTTGTGGTCTTACGAACTCGGAAGTATCTGGCGGCATACAACCATCTAGCACCGAGATTTTCTTGGAACACCTATAATTGAAATGAGATTTGAGCAGTATGGCACAAGAATGGTGAGGCGATCTCGAACGGCGGAAAAAAGGGCACCCCAGTTTGCAATAGAGACTGCGCCACAGAGCATGATACTGTTCGTCTCTATCTCTGGAGAAATGCTTGTCGACCTGGACAGAAGCGTTTAAATATCCGAGCGCTTCTGTCCGCATGCTGAAGTTAAGGAAATCCGGTAAGTCCTTCGTATTTTCGTGGTTTGCTGGTTACAGACCAGACATCAAAGGGACGCTTGCTAAACTCGTAGTCAAAATTGGATCCCAGACGCGTGAGCAGAAAACGCCGGGCTTTTTGCATTCTGAGAGAGAGAGAGAGAGAGAGAAGTAGGCATTTATTAAAACAGTGATGTCAACCAGCGCCTTGTGCTGGCTTGCTACACTGTGTAATGAACGGAATAACAAAAAATAGAAAAGAGTAGAGAAAGGTAAGGGAAAAAATGATATAAAGGAAGTGTAAGAGAATATAAAAAAATGATACAAGGGTAAATTAAAATAAATGGAGATGTAAGTGCTTGAATGGCAAGCGTCATTTACCATTTCAGTTCACTTTAGAACACTACAGCCGATGCTGTAAACGAGTATTCTTCACAAACTTCAGGAGAGCTTCTGTGGCCTTATAACCGTCAGAAGATGTCATCCAGCGACCAAACACGATGTCAATGCTTATTTGTTCTTCCTCTTTGATGTTAAGGTGTTTCTTCATTAACTCCCTTCCAGGGTGTACTCCTCGCATTTGCAGACCATGCATTGGATGTTATGGACGCCGCCGCACGATGCAGATTCAGGAGACCGAGCTTTTCCGATTTTGTGAAGGTAGCTGTTGGTGTACGCAACTTTAAGCCCCAAGTGGTGTAGCACGATATCTGTTGGTCTTGGTTAACCTCGTGGAGCCCGAAACTGTAAGCTTAGGATGAATATTGTAAAGGTATCTGTAGTGGTATTGAGGGTTTTCCCAAAGAGACGATGTTATTTCTTGGACGATGTTTCTGATCATGCTATTTGCATCTGGTCTCGAGAATGGAGTAGAAACAATAATAATGCTTTCGTGGGTATCTCTAGCAGCTCTGTCGGCAGGAACATTTTCGGTTATACCGGGTGGGCAGGAACCCACTGTAAAATAAAATGGTGTCCATGGCATGAAGCTTGGCGAGCTGCGTCCAAAATATCTTGTGCGAGTTGTCGATATGGGCTACCTTTTTTCATCGGGGAGAGGGCGTATAGAGCGGGCTTCGAGTCAACAAATATTGTTTACTCAAAGTGAACAAATATAGTTAAAGTTGAAGTACAATTGCCCAAAATTGAGGGCGCGTGGTCTGTGCATGCTCAAAAAGACAGCACGAGTTCAAATCAAAGCCCCGCTTACAATATAGAAAACGTCCACGTTAGTGAGTTTTAGCATATCGTTACTGGAGGCTACCCCGGACCCGCAGCAACGTTCCTGCATGCTCTAAGAACGATCTTTTCTCAAAGTTTCTTCTTTGACGCCCCAAGAACTCTTTCAGCATGTGAAGAACGGTTTCGCCTCAAGCACTATCTCTCCCTGGCGCTCTGGAAAGGCAACTGGACGATGAATAACTTTTTCGCGCAAAAAAAGTAGATTAAAAGCACGAATTGTAGGTTTCTCACGAAGAGCCCTTTAAGGGGTGCTTGAAATAACTTTTAGGGTTCAAAGTATGCACAGGCCGAAGAACCGCTAAAGCCGGGGTCACACCGCTCATGCATCGTACAAAAGACAGGCTGCAAATTCGAGTCACCGCAATATTAATGTTTCAAATACCGCGTGCCAAGTTTCCTCCTTGAACTCATTGTAATGAGGCATTTGAAGCACGGCAATAAAAATCCCCGTACGACCATTTTTTTGTTTAGAGTTTTGCGCGTTTAAGATTACGCGTCGAAGTCGCCGCGCGAGCTCCCGGCAGTAATACAGTAATACCGCTCTGCGCTGGTAGCCTACGGTAACGCTATGCTGGAACTGTGTTTTGTTTCTGAAGTTCCTTGCTAAGTTTGCATTAGCAGTGATTTTTAAACCACTGCAACTCGCCGTCTCCTTGAGCTACATAAGTTTTCTGAATCGTCGATTAGTCGCGTTTCCCAGCAGTGACAGAGTCGCATAGTTTGCTAAGCTTACTGCGTTTGTCAAAAGTAGAGTGCGGCTTGATGAAATTGGCGTATGAAAACAAAAGGCTTCTCTGTAAAACCGTCAGGATATAGCTTTGAAAACCATATGGCGAAACACTTAAAACAACTTTCTTTATTTTGTATTAAGGGATGTTATTGATTGTCACCAACATATATTTCGAAACGCGCGCTTCGAACGCGCTTTAGTCCAGTCAAGTTTCGTCACCAAACTTTTAGGAAACCGCGCGTCATTCTTGCGGGAAAACAACGTCAAAAATGTCGTGCAACATCCCTTGCGAAATGTTTCCCCGTAGTCAAATGAAACTGCACGGTCGACCTGCTCCTCTGTCGGTCCGTCGTGTCCGCCAGAGGCATCCATCATCCGCTATCTCCAGCCAGCGCACCTGGACGTCCAGGCGGCGTGCTCGAAGAGAAAGCCGTTCGCTCGCCTCTGCCCCACGGGCGAGCGAGCGAAGCACCCGTCGAAGCGAGCCAGCTGGCCCACTGGGAAGTCACTGGGCCGACAACGGTGGCGGCACCTTGGCCAGCATCTCGCTCCAATCACCCATCTGCGGTTGGCCCGGAAACCCACTCAGCCCGCCGGTTTCCACGCGCGATGTTCTCCTAGAGCAGCGACGGGGGAAAAAGGAACGTGTGCCTGCGTTCTGCGTATCGAACGGGGCATCTCGCCGCCGCCCCGAACGTAGCTGGTGGTCCAACGGCCTCCTTGTATGTACCTGAGACGCCGTGTTGGTTTCCGACTGCCCGTCAGGTGGCTAAGGTGTACGAGGCACTGTTTTCTTCCGACGGCGGTACACCACGACGAACGAGGCATAAAAATATCAATGTCGATGCAGATGGAAGCCCTGCGGTCTTCCATCTGCATTGGGAGGTCTCAGGAAGCGAGCCGTTTGAAGTCATGACCTATAGGAAAAAGATATTAAAAAAATTACGAAAGAAAAAGTTTTTTTCTCGCGTTTTTTTTGTAAGTCCCTACATCTACAGAACGCGACACTGATAGCACGAACAAGCGACATCCGCTTTTGTTTTTCACACTTACTTCACTAATTAAAAATATGTTATTTAAAGTAGTAATGAGGTAGAAAATACTCATTTAGGCAGGGTGTCGAACCGAAATGTTTTTCGCTCCGGTTTTTGTTCCGGTTCACGGAAAACGGTTCAGCTCCGGTTCAACGCCGGAGTGAAAAAATAAAGGTTCAAACCGGTTTGAACCGGTTCGTTCTGATATGCTACAAAAACAATTGAAGACCGCAAAAAATAAACTTCGCACATTTTATAACCGTGTTACACATAAAAAGCAAAGTGTCGCATTATTGTGTGGAACGAACGAGCTAGTGCTGGGGCACGTCGGGACGTGGGTGAAAGCGCGGTTCAATGTCAGGCAGCTGACCTAAGAAGCAGGACGTCGTCAAGCATATCCGGGGAAAGACGTTCCCTCTGACACGATAAAATGAACTTCAGTGGAGAAAAGGCTCGCTCCACGCTGACCTGGATCGCAGGCACTCCCAGGGCTACTCGCGCCAATGCGTAGAGTTCTGGATGGCGCTCCCGTCTCTATTCCCAAAACTGCAACACGTTAGCGTCCCTTGAAAGCCGCGGCTCCTTGTCTAGCATCTCCAGGAGGCATGCTATATAAAGGGAGCTACTAGGTACCTCGAACGTGCACGCCAGCCTCAACCTCTTTTTCCTTGAGGAGCGCTTCCACGGCGACTTCCGGATTTTCTGGAGCCGCCGCAGTTTCAGAAGACAAGGTAAGAATCTTGCTCGCATTGCAGAGCTGCAATCCGCCTCCGAGTCTTTGTCAAGTGCAACGTGGCCCGGTACTTTTGCGCAGGGTGAGAAGAAGGCGGTAGCTGGAGATCTATATAAGTACACTGCTGCATAGAAGACATCCGTGTCAAGAAGTTGTCGCTTCTGCTTTTTCATTGACTGGACCAAGGCCTTTGCTAACGGCGACGATATCTTTAAAGTGTCCATGGAATATGTCAGCCATGCTCCGTAGAAATCTCCTACAGTGATCTGTGCCTTCTGCAATGTTTTCGTCGCCACTTCTGCCGGGCGAAGCGATACTGCGAGCATTTCGACTTCCGCCCATGTGTCTTCAGTCGACCTGCACTGTAAAACATAATCCCGTCAAAGTTCTAGAAATTGATCGCAAATTTTTGATGCCGGTACAATTACCGTTGTCTTGCATCACGGTCACAACATTAACTAGGTATTACAAGCATGACAGTCACGAGGCCCTACGGTTTGCCCAGTAACTTGACCCGTAGAAGCAGGGCAGAAAACCGTAACTCTCAGTCACTGCACTGCCCGTGATGCACGACCCAAGGAAAGAGTTCCACACATTCGCACCAATGGCACGAAACATGACACATCTGCCAACAAGAAAACTATCCCAAGAGCAAATCTGGCGTGTGTGATGTGTTTCTTACTTGAAAGAAGAGGGAACACAGACCTCAACTAGAAGTATGTGAAGTCGTAAATTTACTGACTCATACCGTCATGCCACCTCTATGGTGTTTTGAGGAGCACGCATTTCACGGCACGTTCTAGTTTTGAAAAGGCTGTTAGCTTACGGGTTTTACCATGCGAAGCCGTACATTTACGGACTCGTACCGTCATGCCGCCTCTACGTTGTTTTCCCGCGCGCCTTTCGCGACGCGTTCCAGCCTCGAAAAAGGCTGTTAACGTTTTTTTACAGTGTGGAGCTTTCTTCTTTGAGAGCAACCCTCCAATTCTCTTAGTTCAAGTAGCCAGGTGAGCATATGGAGCGTGGACATCCACTGCGTTGAACAATCAAGCATTGGTTTCTTTAATCCTAGCTTCCTGATCAGGATAACACATTGGACACGTAGTCTCTTAACAACCGCGCGGCTTTCTCCGGTTTGCGCGAAAAGAATGTGTGTGTTTTTGTTTTTTTTTACATTTTCGGTTTCTTTTTAGGTTACTGTGTTTTTTGCCGCGCACTTTGCACGCGACCTGACTTCTGCGTATGAACCGAAAACCGCATGGAAAACATATCGGTTCCGCTCCGGAGTGAAAAAAATTATTTTGTTCCGTTTCAACTCCGGTTCGAGCGAAAATAACGGTTTTTTCCGGTTTTCGGTTCACAGTTCGGGTTCGGTTCAATACCCTGCATTTGGGACTCCAGCTGAAGTGGTAAATGTTCGCGATCGCCAATGCAGTGTTCGATCAAAGTAAGAAAAAGCGCCAATGTCGTGTTTGCGCTGAGTCGCGCAGTGTAGATTGCACTGCGACCAATCATCGTTCTTCTAATAATCAACTTAACCAGTGAGATGGGGGTGAGATGGGGAAGGCATCGTGCACAAATGGCCACGGCCTATAAAGCTTCGGTGGATGGAAGACGCCGCTATAAGCTGACGCCGAGAACGGGCCGATTATGTTTACCCGTCTCCGGGATGTCGCATATGACACAGTAGTCTACTTTTCGGAAGTGGGGGCGATGGCGCATCCAGGAATGGCGACGTCTTAGAAGTGCTATGGCGACGTCGAGCTTGCGTGGGATTTTTAGTTGCAGTGACCACTTTTAGTCGTCTCTGGCATGACGCTGAAGAGCAGGCGATGGGCACTGATTTTTCCAACTTCCCGAGTCATCGCTCACCCAGTGGTCGGCAGGCCAGGGGCCCTAATCTGGACATTTGGCGAAAAAGTCGGCGAGAAATCTGGCGGCCGTGATTGGCCAACTCCGCACTTCACCTTGGCGCCGGCCAATCAGAGCCGCGGGACTTCTCGCCGACTTTTTCGCCAAGTGTCTAGATTGGGGCCCCATGGTGCACACAATCTTTTGGAAGACGTATCCCAGTGGCGGGACTCTGAACGGAGAAAGAGAACGGTGGGGATAGCAATACTAAGGGCAAGTACAGTGACGTACAGGGTGTTTTGTTTTTGTTTAAGCTTCACAGACCTGCTAAAAAAAAAGAAAAGAAAAAAGCAATGAACGCTACATTACTGCGGTTTGTGAAGGTGAGTTATACGACCAATTGGGACAAAATATAGGAGGCTATTCGTCACGATGAGTAAAATAATTGAGTAAAATTTGTTAATCACCTTTTAAATTTGTGAGAATAGACATATGGTTCCAATTAGAAACTTGCTGAGCGTCACCGAAAATCACTAAATCAATAATATTTAGAAATACTTGGAGCGCGTGGGAAGCGTAGTAGTGCGCTAAAGGTACCACTCTGGCAGCAGGTACAGGGCTGGGGCTATGATAAGAGACGGGAAGATCGCTCGGGAGCGTTATCGCACCGGTAGCCTTGCTCCTGCTACACGAGTGGTAACTTTAGCGCACTACTACGCTTCCCACGCGCTCAAAGTAATCCTGAAAATCACTGATTTAGTGGTTTTTCATGACGTCTCAGCAAGTTTCTAATTGAAACTATGTGTCTATTTTCACTAATTAAAAAGTCCATTAACAAAGTTCACCTAATTAACCGACTGATCGTTACGATTAGTCCCCTATAATACTGACCCGATGGCCGTGTAACTCACGTGCACAAACCGCATAAGTGTTGCTTTCGTGTTAAAAAAAAATGTTAAGCTTAAAAAGAAACAGTAAAAAAACACCTCGTATAATTACAAACAGTGTCGCCGGTGCTTTGTTATCGATCACACATCCCGTAATGTATTTCTTTCAATGTACGCCCTCTTCCGGGAGTGGAACTCGCGGTCGTATCTCATCGCAACCCAGTCTAACAAAATAAGCGCAGAATCTACGCACCCAGATAAGCAGACTGCACCGAGCGCGTTAAGGTCCGTTCACACTCTTGCAACCGAGTTCGACCGAGAGACCAAACCGGTTTTTAAGCCTCTTGCGATCTCTTAGGACCAGCTCGGCTGCAGCGGAGCTGGTCCCTAAGAGATCGCAAGAGGCTTAAAAGCCGGTCTGGTCTCTCTCGGTCAAACTCGGTCGCAAGAGTGTGAACGGGCCTTTAAAGCCGATGTTCCCAGCGAGGGACTCACTGTAATTCGCCCTTCTGCATCAAGTTCCTCCCGAACGGGCGAGCTAAGCGTTTCCAGTCACGGACTCTGGAGACCTCACTGGACAGCATGGCGGCTCGTCCGTCACGGCGGTCCCTAAAGCCAGAGGGTCACAATGCGAATGCATCATACGCGAGACAGCCTGCGGACACTGCCTGAGGCATGTTTCTTCCTCGTGTGAAGGAGACGCGACAGTGTGGCCCTGACACTGTCACAATGGCCACACGACAACTGTCTTCAGACATGTTCGAAGCACATGCATATAGAGTACATGAATGAAACCTTTGATTCGAACTTGCTTGTGGCGCGTCCGCGGATAATTATGTCGTCATGTTTGCAGCGAACGCTGTGTCTTTCGCACTGTATGAGCACCTTAACAGCGACTTTAAAAGTGCCGCGAGCGCTGTAGTAAAAATACCCGCATAAATGAGCCAATGAACGCTGTGCAATTAAATGTTTTACGGAGATGTCTTTTTCTTTATGTGATGAATGTATCACATTTATATTTCGTGATGGGAGTTTTCAGGAGAAAAATGCGAGAAAAGGCAAAACTATTATTTCGATGTACAGGGGTAAAAAATTGTAGAGCCAATTTACTTCACATGAAGATGGAGGACCAACGAAGCCCCTACGACAACATTACGACAACTATACGACATACGATTTACGACTTACTAGGACTTACGATTTACATAGGACTGCAATGAAGACACGTACACGACGTCGTTGTTTAATTGTCTTTTTATTTGATTGAGTCCAAGTCTCTTTATCAGCATCGCGTAAGCGAAAGAAAAGAAGGTTAGATCGGCGCGTTCTGCGCTCAGCCTCGTCACAACGCACTCTTAGCTCAAGTAAGTCGGTGACCGTAGATGATAACAAGGGATCAGGAAGGACCTCACCATCTAATAATGCCAAGGAAGGCTGACTCACGCGGGTTGCCCCCTCTTTCTATTTATACTTGCCGCGACCAATCGGAACGAAGGATCGCGCTCGTTTAAACAGGATTTTTTTGCTTGTTTTGTGACTTAACATCCATGGAACGCGCTTTTACAGCGGAGCTGTGTAAGCAGAGCTAGTTTCCCCAGTTTCGTGCTCCGTCACCGAATAAATGTCGACACAAAACTCTGGACAGCTACAGCCATCTATAAGCGACTGCGGCAACCAGACAACCGGCTTGCCAGTTGTCTGGTTGCCGCCATCGTTTACAGATGGCGGCAACCTTTCCAGCCTTTCCACTCTGGTTTTCACCAGAGTGGAAAGGCTGAATTTCTCTAGGCGTCGTCCTAGAAGTCGTTCTTCAGGTCGTCCTAGACGTCGTCCTTGAGGTCGCCCGAGAGGTTGTCCTCGAGGTCGTCCTAGAAGTCATCCTTGAGATCGTCCTTGAAGTCGTCCTAGACGTTGTCCTCGAGGTCGTCCTAGAAGTTGTCCTTGAGGTTGTCCTAGCCGTCGTCCTTGACGTCGTCCTTGACATCGTCCTTGAGGTCGTCCTAGACGTCGTCCCTGAGTTCGTCCTAGGCGTCGTTCTCGTGGTGTCATCCTCGAGGTCGTCCAAGAAGTCGTCCTTGAGGTCGTTCTAGACGTCGTCCTAGACGTCGTCCTCTAGGCGTCGTCTTTGTGGTCGTCAAGAAGTCGTCCTTGAGGGCGTCCCACCATAGTACAGCTTCGCTGGTCTTCCTTCTTCACCAGAGTGGAAAGGCTGAAAGTTGTTTTTCTCCATATCCCAGCACATAACAGCTTCGCTGTAAAAAGAAACACGTAAACAATGTTTGGTTGACGCGGCTACAAACGAATGGCGCCTCACAAGCTTAAATCTGCTGAATTTGCGTTCGGGTGCTCATCTCGAAGAAACTTTATGTTCGTTTCAAGTGGAGCCCCACCTGTGAGCAGCAACGTCCCCCAGAAAATTTGTTCGGGGTTTTATCGCGGTGCGCAGGAAATAACGCGTGTTTCCTTTCTTGCGTCCTTTCCCGGAAGCGTACAGTCGAAAGGTTTGAGTATGACAAGTGCACCACCTAAAGACATATTGGTGAACGTTTTCATCATTCCATTTATTGCCTTTTTTATACGTTTCTCCTTTTTTTCCGGCAGAATAGCACCCGTAGACACTATGTAAAACTGCACTGTATGTAGGCAAATTAGCGAGAGATCCTGAGTGGACAGCTTCGAATTCGAACGCTTGGTGCCGTTTACTCGTCTAAAACGATAGAGTGAGCCGTAACTTATTCGGCTGTTGCGCTAGGCTGCGATGTTTTCAAGATTTTGATTAGAAGCATCTATTTTGTGAAAATAACATTTGATAAACACTGCCTTCTCCTTCAAAACTCAGCAGCATACCGGAGCGGTCAACACTGCAAAACATGAACTTTCGCAATTAGATACAACCGGTTTTAGTATACACTGCCGTGCAGCAGTTCTAGATCTATCGGAACTATAGGTATATACTTTCGGAAACGGTTTAGGGGTGGCTAAACACAAGAGACCTTGGCTTTGGGCTTTGCTTCCACAGCATAATCTACAGAAATCCCCACCCCTGCCCGGTCTGGATGAGCATCGTTCAAGTTGTGTAATCACGGCTGCGTGATGCACGTTAAAAATCCCAGACTTAATGCCGTACTGTGCTGCCTGATTTCCTTGTGTACAGCGGAGGCACCAGAGTGACCAGACGCCAATTGGGCCTGACTAACATTTTACTGCCTAAACATACAACACAAGCTACAGCAGCGCATACAAAACATGAGGGTCTTCTAAAGCCGGGTGACGACGTTACAGATGCAGCTGGCAGTGTTACACCGCAGCTCCGCTTTAACTAACTCTACCGACCGAACAGGCGCCAACACTCGTTTCTGAGACAATACCAGCAAAGAGTACTCAACGTACGGACTCTACCGACACCAAAATTAACCAAATCCGTGAGTTTTCTTTTCTTCTTGTCACATTAAGAGTCACTATGAACCACACGATGCGGCGGAGGTCAGCCTACTACCCCGGGCGTCAAGTACGGCACAAGGCCACGCTGCTTGCAACACCGCTTCGCAGCTCCACCGCCTGATGCCCAGGGGCTAAAACATGAATCATTCCCCGGGAACTCACAAATCAACCGCAAATATACCGTAACCCTGGATTAAAGTTTTCTACCAGAAAAACCGCACCAACAATTAGAGTACCACCGTTATCAAGTTCCTTGACGGAACGGCAGGATTTTAGCCGCATCACCCCAGCCGAGACCGGTGCGGCGATCATGGAAGCAGTGGGTCCAAGCGCAGCTGAAAGAGGCGGTACATACTTCAAAATTCGCGTGGCCCAGAACTTAATCCCAGTAGACACCTACCGCGACACGGCACAAGCCAAACGACAGAAGATCGACAGCGTCCGACTAGGCGGCACCACCCGCCCAGCGCGAACCTGCTTAGCAACCGGGAACGCAGACAGCAAAGGAGTAATCTACGGCATAGCCTCCAACATCACAAAGGAGGAACTACCGACGGACCAAGAATCATCAGCATCTATCACTTCGGAAGCACATACTCAGTGCTTGGCACCTTCGAATGAACATGTCTGCCCAGATACCTCTTCTACGACCCCGTCGTTATGTGCATACCCGCATCAGTCACGAAGCATCTTATGCTGCCACTGCGTCTCTGTAGGCCACACGGCGGAGGTATGTCCAAGAACCACCATCAGCCCTAGTGAAAATGCCATATGTATGAGAAATTTTTTGTGTCCAATAAACAAATATGAATCATAAAAGATATATAAGAACATATAAGAACCATATAAGAAACTTCTCACAAGTTTCTTATATGGTCCTTATATATTCCTACATATCTTATATATTTCTTATATGGTTCTTATATGTTCTTATATATCTTGTATGATTCATATGTGTTTATTAGACACATAAATTTATCATAGAAATGAAATTTTTCATTAGTGAGTGTGACATGTCCTTACTGCAGCTCGGAGGTTCCACTGGAGACGGGAGTGGAAACACCCCACCAATGTGAATCCTACTGCAAAAATTGCAAAGAGGAACACTAACCAAAATACATCAATTGCCCAGCACGCCTACACGCCGACTAGACTTTTTAAAGAAAGAAACAGAGGACAAATTCCGCCTCAATACCGGCGGGAAGCCAGTATTGAGGCGAGAAAAACAAGAAAAACTCACAAACAATCGGGACCACCAGAATGGCCTCCCCTTCAAAATATTACTCCAATCAACAACAGATTTTAGCAACTACGCTGAGAGAGTTCAAACCGAAAACCACAAACCAAAAAAAAAAAACGCTTTAGCCAAAAAAACAAACAACAAACGATATTCTACAACAAAGAAACTGGGGTCAAGAAGAACCAAACCTCCCGGATATCAAAAGCATCAACCCAACAGCCATGCACCCCCGGCCGGTGCTCGAAGCCTCAGCCTCAGCGCTCTAATAAGACACCGCAGGGTGAGTGACCCACCCCTTCCCATCTCACGCGCAGACTGCACAACGCAAAACAGCCACAATATTGCACGCATACAAACAAGCACTAGAAAGGGCAAAAGAATCCCCCACCGCGAATAACCGATTGCAAGCAATGCAGTAAGGATTAAGAACCAAAGGCAATAATAACACCCAGTAGCACCACACATAACAAATGAAAAGAAACCCTGCCACAATTCAGGTAACATCTCCAATAGGAATACCGGGCGTACACCCCCAGGTATGCGACTATCTCAGAACACCTCTCACTTTCAATTGCAAACTATAAAAACAATTTCAAGAATAAAGGCTCATAATACAACAAATTCACAGACAAATCGAAATGCTAACCAACAGGAAGAGGAAAACACAACAAACCAACAATAACCTGGACGCACCAAACAAAATAGTCGTCCAAGAACAGCAAGAACTGGACATCATAGACAACCATGACTAACGATACCACACAAATACGAGACAAAGCGTATCATACATAAGTCCACCATATAGCGATGGAACTACCGAAGTTTGTGGCGAAAAAAAAAACTTAAAGAGCCACCTCACCCAACAAGCCACTACATAACATGACATCATACTCCTTCAGGAAACAAATGGCGACTTCGCACTACCAGGAAATTCACACAACCAAGCATCACACAGAAACGCCGACCTCTCGTGGCAACCCCTTTCCTCAAACAGAACAAGCACCCACCATGTTTACCACATACGTGGCCAGTCACATACCCGCTATACAATTAGAATCGCATCATTACAACACAAACAGACACGAGCAGGTAGCGGTAGAATGCCAACTGCAACAGGGCAAAGCCAGGACAGTAACCATCGACACCTACTGGACAAGGGGCAGATGCAGGTGCTTCCAGAGAGGGGGGGGGGGCAGCGTATCAGATGTTTGAAAAACACGCTTCCTCCCCCCCCTCTTTTCCTAGCCCTAAATGTTTACACATGCGGAATTTGATGGAGTGCTCAGGACATCCTGAACACTCCCCCCCCCCCCTCCTAAATCCCCGCAATGTAGTGGACCCCAGGTTACCAGACACCCCTCTCAAAACGGATCAAAGAAGTCTAAAACAAACACAAAAAAAATCTAATGATTGAAGGAGACTTCAATAGCCACAACGTCGCTTGGGGCTATTGCAGCGTCGTCGGACAACAGCTGGCGCCACGTGGCAATAAAAAAAGGACCAGGAAGGCCAGGCCCGGCACGCAGGCAGTCAGGATGGGACGGGACGAGGAAAACGTTGGTAGAGCTCACGAGTCGTGATAATAAAAGGGAATCGGGTTTAATCCGTCGTGGAGTGACTGTCATTACGACGCCTCAACCGAGGCAGAGACACGACAGCTATGATCACACAACGCCGAACGGGCTACAACTAGAAAACGAAACTACACGAAGCCAACACACAATTTATGAACGACACCATACTGCCCACCCGAACAGGCGACAGTGTCGAAAAAAAAAAAAAACACGAACCCAAACCTGACATGGCACAGAGGCCCTAACAAACCTGAATAGGAGAACACCATTTAAGATCTAGGCATCTAGCCAAGGAGCCGTCAGAGACTTCAGAAACAATACTCTACCCCGCACAACATGACCGCATTATCAAAAACAATGAAATAACGCCTCTATGCAAAAGTCGCTATCGAACGGGTCCCTGCGCCCAGGAATTGAAAGTAACATAGAGCCAACGAGCTCGCCCGAAAAAGCGACACAACGAACTATTCAACTCCCTGGCCGACAACCTACGCCCCATACGACCACAGAAATACTATACAAATCAAGAACATGCATACTAAAAGAACTTAGAGACAATGTCTCGCTCTTTAAAAGGCCGTCACGCACATTAAGCAGAGAGGAGCCACAATTATCAGACGCGCACCAACCAACACACTTTTCACGGAACATCACACACTATATCATCGGCGCACCACACGCCCACACACACACTTTGCGGCCTTCTATCCAAATAACAAACATCAACTGTGGGAAGGCCCAGAGGTTACACCATCACCAAAACCACACTCGACACCCTGCCAATAACACTCAGGCAAGAGAGCTGGGAGGAATAGGGTCCCTCCCCCCCCCCCCCCCCCGGCTCCTCCTGGCAACGAACCACATCTTTGACCGTTCCTAGTCCAGCGCGTGAAAAACGTGCTGGGAGAAGAAGTAGTAACCACGGGCAACGGACTTGGTGATTCAATAAAACTTTACTCTCTTTCTCTCTCTTTCTCTGTTCTAAAGCCGGGGTCACACTGCTTATACATAGGGTTGTTGTTCGTTTTCGGGTAAAACCTGATTTTACCCGATTTTTACACCCCGAACATGTTTCAGGAGAATCGGGTTAAACCCGATTTCTTCCCGAATTCCAAAACCACATAACCAACTTATTTATTTTTACTCCGCACTGATTTTCCGGTGCACACATGCTAGCTACCCTACCTCGGGACAACAGTGACCTATAGTTCATTTCGCACGCTGCGTGCAGCACTGTGGACACTACATAGCTCTCAACCAACCGGCCAACGAGCGCGCCTAACTCACCGTGCACGACAATCTACAGAGGCTGGCTGAAGAAAAGCGACAAAGGCGTTGTGGCCTCGGAGGGACATTTCTGTCCCCCGCTGTGCAGGTGGAACCGCCTCGGCACGCCACGTAGCTTCGGCCCTGCTGCACGCAGCTTGTGAAATGCACTATCAATCCCCCTTCGACCGCTGTTGGATCTCGACGCCCAGCCTGGTCTCTCGGGTAGCATGGCCATGCTCGCTGGCGGTCTACCGTTCTCACGAACAACGTCCGAGCCAGTCAGTCGGGGTAAGCAGATCGGAAAAAACTTAACAGGTTTATTCCATAGCGAAATTTTTGATCGAAGACGACCGTCTCTCAGACGGTCCTGGTTTTTTGTTGACACCTCAGGAAGAGGAGGATTCTCTGGGCGGTGCTTCCGGGCCTGAAGCGACACAGCGAAGCTCTCCCCCAAGATGACGATAATTTTCCACACTCGAATACCATAATAAAATAAAAAAGCTCACGTATAGAAAAAAAAAAACGAATGTATTAACTTAGTACATTTGTAAATTTGACCGAAAATACCCGAATTTCGGAGTGTTTCCACAAAAAACCCGATTTCTCCTCGATTATCAGCTTGAAAAATAGCACCCGATTTGTACCCCCCGAATGTAAAAAAATATAAAACCCGAAAACGAACAACCCTATACATCATACACAAGACAGTCTCCATAAAGATTCGATCGCGAGTCAACGCGAGATCCGTGCTTTGAATGCCGCATGGCAATGAGTTCAAGGAAAACTTGGCACGCGGCATTCGAACCACGGATATCGTGGTGACTGATATTTGGAGACTGTCTTTTGTATGATGTATAAGCAGTATGACCCCGGCTTTAGGGTTCGTCCTCGCGCTAATAGAATTCAATATGTCCTTTCTCACGGCCTTCGAGGTCCTCATTGTGCTCAGGGAATTTCAGAGGCCCTGCTAGGGTAGAGCCATGTCCCTCCTTGCGTAGTTCATCTTTTCGCCGCGGCGTGCGTGTCGCTCGTATCTTTCGCGCAATAGGACACCATTGTGTGCCGACGGGAGCGCAGCTGCCGCGGATGACCACGAAGACTCGAGGCTATTGTGCGGGATGCGCTGGGTTCTGGGGACTCCCTCCGCGTGCTGGGGGTCGGTTGGATCAGGAAGCGCCAATCGTTCTCACCTGGACCATGAAATTCCGCCTTCCGGAGTGGCCCCTCAGCGCGGCCTGGCCGTAATTGCGCGGCCGCATTGGCCGCACACTAAACGGCGCCTCGTTAGGGTCAGTGGCGATAGCATCTCGCTCGTGCTGGGACCGGCAGCAGCGCGCCCGCTATTCAATCATAGGTTCGTGTCCAGCGCGGCTTGGCGCGGGCGATGAGCCCGGGGACCGGAGCAGCTGGAAAGTGGTCACGACTTGGAGAGCACGCAGCTTTCCTATTCCTCGGCACGTTCGAGTGTATAGCCTCGAGACGTCGAGGAACCGGAGGAGACATCGCAACTCGAGTCATTGTAGATGCTGCAGTGTCTTGTGGCGGAGTATTTGACGGATCAACCTCGTTCTATCAACAACCTTCCAGTGAAACTATTGGTACATTCGGCTGGTTGCTTTCCAGCGCTCCAATCCTCTGAATCAGATCTGCGAAAACCTGGAGCGTCTCTAAAGCCAAGCAAGAAAAACGGCGCACCAGCCGAACGCTCGGTAACGTTTCCGAGTGGCAGAACGCCGACTCGGAACCGGATACCGAGGGTAACTTCCGCAACCGCTCCACTGCGATGACGCAAGCTACTGCCCGATATGTAGGGTTTAGCCAATACCACTGATCCATCCATCAAGCACCCTGCACGTAGTGCCACCAGCGCCACCCCAATGCCCGCACGAATGGCAGCATTCATTGCGGACGCTGGTTTTCACCGTGCTTCCGCTCGCGCCCCCACGGTGACTGCTCCCACTTCGAAGTGAGGGCGCCTCGAAATGGGCTACGAGTTGGAGGACGCTCTGAAAGGACCATGAATACACTTAGAGTGCCCGACTACGACAAGCGGAAAGGGCATCCGCTTTTCAGAGCACTGCGAAACGCTCGAAAGCGCGACCAGAAGAATGGGTACCGGACATTTCATCGATCGCCGTTTCACCGAACGCCGTTTCATCGAATTGGACATTTCATCGAACGCCGATTCATCGAACGCCATTTCATCGAATTCCACTTTACCGAATTTCGGAGCATTATAGTGCTTTTGCGATGTTTTGTAGTATTAAAGAAGCATAGCAGTATTCACTAGGAAAAAGCCAGTAACCGCTTGTCACACATGTTACCTACTACCTAGTAACCGTAGGTAGTAACGGTCAAGCTAGTATTAGTTAGTAGGTGAAAAAGCTAGTAATGGTTACTAACCAACCTAGTATATTTTACAACCTTTAACTAGTAACTGGCACCACATCTCACAAGACCCAGGTGGCGCTAGTCAACGCTGAATTCAAAATTGACAAAAAAGTATTGCTGCTGGGATAGATTTTTCTTTCTACGCTGCTTACATTCGCCTTTGCACAGCATTTATTTTACATTTGCACACGTATGTATACATTTAACACAGAAGAAACACACCCGCACAACATACACGCGACGACACGCTAACCCAATCGCTGCCCACAACGGCTACCAGTGCGTCTTTTATACTGATCATTTGACATAAGTCTGTCGGTCAGTAACCACCTCGTTCGTAAACGATGATACAAATATGGTGCTGCTTTCGCACCAATATTGTTCTCCAATATTGTTGCTGATTATTTTTATTGGTCATATTAACAATACAAGTCATCAGTTACTATGCAAAAAAATCGAAGTAGCAGAAAAAATCGTGTCTGATTATTGGTTCCCCACTCCGTAGAAAAAAAAAGGTTTAGAATTTATAGATTATAATGATTTTTATAACGCTGATGATCCGTGCGGTGTTAAAAGTAAACAAGTTCCTAGATAAAAAATTCGAACTGTTCAGTACTAGGCGGTGTTCGATGAAACGGCTTCCATAAAATGGTGTTCAATGAAAGGACGTTCAATGAAACGGGTTCGATGAAACGGTGTTAATTGAAACGACGTTTGATGAAATGACCGGACCCATAGCCGAAGATACCGTATGGTTACTGAGTTGCAACCATAGTTTTCTGAATGTTAGGAGATGCGCTTCGTCTCTCGCTCCTCAATTAGAGCTTTCTTCGGTGATCAAGCGGAAGCAAGCGGCAGTTGGAGTAGTTCCTCAAAGCGCTGTGTATGGAATCTATACGGGTCTTTCTTGTCCTCCCGGTCACTAAGTGTGAGCAAATCGGAAGCTATACAAGAGCCAGATGCGCGCCTTGAGCATGTCTGCCATGAAAGCGAGCGCTCGTGCAGTGCACTGCGCTATATAGCGACGGTTCAAGATCGTCTGACAGGTCGTATGACACCTTGGAAAGATGATCGAATCTAGCAGCCAGGTGCGTTAATCTACACAACGGGACAAAGCGGGACCAAGAGACCGGGACATCGCCGCCTGCTGCGATTGGCTAGCGGCGCGGAGCTGGCCCATCGCAGCGGGCAACAATGTACAGGGTGTCACAAAAACAAAATACAGGTTTGTTTTTTTTTGTTTTTACCGCAAAAATAAATTAGGCGTCGCCGAACGTTCATTCTCTGCCCAAAGGTAGCGCTGAAGGTCACAGTCAGATGCCAAGTTTCAGCCCGATCCGATACCTTATTCAAAAGTTATAAGTGATGTTCTGAAAAGTTCAATGGCAAAATGGCGGCCGACAGAGTTTTCGAATACATGGGGCTCTATGGCACCAGAAACCGAAAACGGGCAAAAATGGGCTCCATTTTCCCATTGAAATTTTCAGAAAATCACTTATAACTTTTGAATAAGGTATCGGATCGGGTTGAAACTTTGGCATCTGGTTGTGACTTCTAGCGCTACCTTTGGGCGGAGAATGAGTGTTCGGCGATGCCTAGTTTATTTTTGCAATAAAAAGAAGAAATAGGTGTAATTTTGTTTTTTTTTTTTTATATATCCTGTATACCCGTTTTTTGGTCCCTCTTGGTACCTTTGTGTAGATTAGGGCTAAAGTTGAGGCTTGGGCGAGTTGGTACATACTTCGGAATTAAAAACAGCGCGAAAAGACGAGGACCAGACGAAGAAGTAACACGGACGCAGCGCTGACTTATTGTAAGCCAGCGCTGCGTCCATGTTACTCTTCGTCTGGTCCTCGTCTTTTCGCGTTGTTTTTAATTCCGTAGATTCGGGCCCCAGGACGCCGCGATCGGTCCGCGCTTGGTCGGATTCTATCATCTTAAAAGCCGACGACCAGACTCGAGATTCTGCAAGGCAGAAGATCCTCATAAAAAATAGCGCAAAAAAGACGGGACACAAAGACGAAGAAGCACACAGGACAAGCGCTAGACCACAAGGAAGAAGAAATGTATTGTAAAGCTTGGTCTGCTGGGCAAGTTGGTAATTGACATTCATATTAAAAATAGCGCAGATAGCGCTGTTGCGCTATTTTTAATATGAATGTCAATTACGAACTTGCCCAGCAGACCAAGCTTTACAGAAGATGCTCCTCACCATGGGGAGGAGGAAAGAGGCAACGGCGAACAGGTGATATATGTTCTGCTGACATACCTCAAGCAAGTTTGAAACATGTTCGCTTCTTACATGCTCGTAACATGTCTGCAGACAGTTTTTGCGCGTCCATTGTGACGTCATACAGGGAAGGCCTCAGACAGCGTCTCCAGACTGTCTTTCGCACGGTGTGTTAGCAGCGGGACTGTGGTTTTACGCGTCGTGTTACCCGTCGGGAGATTGGTGTCTCGCGCTTCATGAGGCGACGTGTTTACACACATGTGCTAGGAGGTCACGTGGAAACTGGAAGGCAAACAGCGAGTAGCGCGCCTTTCGATTCCACGTTATATAAGATGCCCTCGAGGAAAGTTGTTAAGAGGGCCTCTGAATGCCTTCCCGTTTTATAGAGGTACGTCCTATTTGTTTTTTCCTAAAACTTGTTGACGTTGGTCTTCTTTCTAATCCACCGGAACTCTCCGAGGGACCCGGTCTATCGCGGTGTTCGCAAACACCCAATGACGCTGCTCTCACTCCGGAATTACGCCGCTGCGGGTGTTTGCGCTTCCGTTCGAAGCCTCCGAAGTGATCTCGAGAGACTCCTCAAACGAGAGAAGGGGTTTGTATCCGACGCAGAATACTCTCGAGAACCGATCGGAAACGACGCGTGGCGTCCGTTCCGATCGGATCCGTTTCCGCGCCTCCCTAACGACCTGGGCTAGTATTGGTCCAGGCACCCACGGCCCCGCGCTGGTCACACACCTCGTAAGCAGGCCCTTGAGGGAAGCTCGAGGCGAGCTGACGGTAATTTAGCTTCCTGTGTGCCACTTTGAGGCTTCTGCGGATCGAGCAGCCGAGGGCTCTCTTTCCGGCTCTTCTCGGCTTTCGGTACATTGAAGGACCGGAGAATGTTGAGTGCCACAAGTAATAAGGCATTCGCTGAACGCCGTAGTTAAGCAGCAGTGTTCAAAGCGAGTGCTCAGTATGAACTTCGCATTATTGTTTTAGAAAAACGACCGTCACATTGACAGAGAAAGCACATCGAAGAAGCGTTGATTGAGCTCGCCGTCGTCCCGCACGCAGCAGCAAAGGCCGGTGACGCTGAAGCTTACCTCTGGTCTAGAGGACATGGAAAGGTCGTCTAGTCCTCACGTAACGGCCGAAGACCAGGCGTGCCGACGATTAAAATGGAAGGAGGGTCACAAGAACTGTAGCAGTGGTAGCTGACTGTAATTGCACGAGCTATAACATGCGGTACAAGCGCCTTCCAACGCTTTTACCTAGGACTCGTATTATTTATTATAAAGTTTTAAAACATACCTTTTGCTAATTTACCCAAGCGCCAAAGAGCATGATGCGAGTGTAGTTACACGCCCTGCATGTGATGGTGTCTGCTGCAATTAACTTTTCTAAAGCAAAAAGCTAAAACAAATGGCATCTTGCTCGCGCGTTCGTCAGCGCCTTCTTTCGGTTATTTACTTCGAAGTTTTCGTACGAGGAAGGCGATTGCGTGCGGCGTGTAGACTTACATTACTAGCATTCTCCTTGATGCTTGGGTAATTTAGCAAGACGCCTATAGAAGGTCCGAGGCTCCAAGGCTTTGGGTCCCCCGATCAGCTTGGGACATCGCAGTGCTGTCCTTGCGTAGTGCGACGCCTCAAGCTGCTCGGAGAACTCACAGTCTTGAGGCCCCCTATTTTAAAACTCTCTAATATCTCGTGGCAAGTTGCTGTACATCTACAGTAGTCAAGTGCCCTACACGTTGGAGATGAACTAGGCTGCAGGGGCGCAAAGTCGGACTGGTTCGAACGAATAAGTGATAAGATTTTGAGTGTGAGCGTCTGCGTTTGAAAGTACGCCTCTGTATGTGCGTGTTAAATAACGTGCATTACGGGAAGTCATTCCTGCCGTTGACCCTGCATTGCCATCTTGGAGCTGGGGCTTCTTCAAGCCGTACTTTGTAACAGCTTTTTGCCCCAGCTGCCATCTTTCGTTTCAAAAATAATAATAATAATAATGACAACGAAGAATTGAATTGAAATTGAATTGAATCTTCTCGGATAGTTTGGCCTCGCGAATCCTAAAAGAACGCCTTCAAATTCGTAAAACATTTTGGCTGCCTGTGTAACGTCTGGTTCGTGTAATAGAAGTCGACAAACTGTACGACTACAATATGTTTCTTGGATATATAATAAGTATTAAACAAAACATGTATTATATTAGTGACATATCGCAATTAAATAGGAATATTAAATTTGACTACGTACGTCACGAGAAAATTTGGAAAATACCATACAGTAGAACAAACATATGGAACTCAAATGCTGAAACACCATCTTCCTTTTTTGACTAAACCAATATATTAAAAGAGAACATCATCAACGAATATTTTACATCTCATTCTTAAAAATTGATGTTTCTGGGTAAAATACTTTAGATGTAAATTTATCATATATAGCTTACTTTTTATTTTGACAGGAACTATAGTAATTTTTCTAAGTGTATCTGACTATTGTTGCGTTTTGTTTTTCCTTTCTGCTGTCTTCCAGTGAAGTGGGAAGCGTGGACCTCGTCAAGCAGAGAATGTTCGGCGTTTTGTCCATGCCTCCAGCGACTGTATTTTAACATGCAGGAGCACATAAAATGAATGAATGAATGAATAAATGAACAATGACAAACGGCGAAACGGCGCGTTTTCTCGGTTGATAAAACCAGAGGCATAGTCTACCGCGTTGGTATAAAACAAGCAGGCACATCTTTTACTTGTACCTCTTTCGCTAAGTTTTATTTAGACCCCATAAAATCTTAGTCTAATCTAATCAACTAAAGTTCAATATAAAAATTAAAAACAGGCGACATTCGTTTTTTTTGTTTTTGGTTGTTAGTCATACACATGTATGGGTTACCTTAGCGCTATCGAGTCCCATCGGTTGCGCCGTCTATGTGGCAAGAAGGCCTTGCCTTCTTTTGCAACTGAGGCTGCCTGCGTGAGCATTCAGGCGCGATAACGCTCGCCCATATGCTGATTACAAAAAAAGAAAAGAGCGAGCTGTCATTCCGAGCGCATCGCGTGGTAGTGTGCGCTCGAGAAATTGCAACAGTGCATGAATATTTTATGTGATTGCTTCCTTAGTGCATGTGGCGCACCACTGAAAAGTCCCGCCGGCTATTCGTGGGCGTCATAAATTAGTCGATAAGAGATGGTGAAATGTCGGCGAGTTTCTCCTGCAGGTTCTTGTAAGACAAAGGGCGTTTCGCTCGTTCGAGTTTCTCGAGGTCGATGATGGCGTACAGCAACGATGGGCCCTCGAGCAATCCCTCAAAGCGCGACGTAAAAGAAGAGAATGGAAGACGCTGTCGATTCCGCGAAAGCCCGAAGTCCTCAGGGATATGTCTCGCAGCCGGCAAAGAACACGTCCAAAGTATCGAATTCCCTGCCCCACGCGTCTTGTCGTTGTGGCGCAATGAACTGGAACGCGGTACACCCTTGTACATGGCGCCCGGAACAATGGAATGATGCGATTTTCGTGTCTCGGCCAGACTCCTTTTCGTCCGTTTCTTCACTGCGGTTTTTCCGTCTCAGAGTTTGAGGTCTGGTCCTCCTTCGCAGCTCCTCGGCACTTTCTTCTTTTCCATCGGAGAAAGAACTCTGGTCGATGTCTCGGTTCTCACTTCTTGTTGTTTCGCCGCACACGCCGCCGCTCTCCGAACCTTCTTGTTGGTTCGGCGTCTCTCTGGTTCCCAGATAGGCAGGCAGTCGCTCTGCGCGGAGGATATCTCGCCGTGGGCGCTTCGGCCAGGAACGCGCATACTATGGAAAGATGAGGACGCGGCGCAGCTCCGAGTGTCTCCAGCCCGCGTTGCCCGCGCGGAGGACACAGGGCCCTGGCATTTATGGATTGTCCGATGATGGATGCTCGCTGATCGGAAGATGAGGAGGTCCTTTGTTTTGCTGCGGTCCTGCCTCCCGCAGTAGGGGCGGTTCTTTTCGCGTCCCTCTTCTTCGCGCACTTCCTTTTATCTCGTTCGCCGGCGACGCGCCTATGGCTGTCTGGTTGCTGTTGCGCGTTTGCCGCGAATGTCACGAAATGGGGAAACACTATAGCCGCGAGGCCCGTGTGGGGAAACGGATTTCCCCTTTCTCCCAGTCGTCCGTCCGTCCGCCGAATATCTCGGGGCCTGGACGTCCTCTCGGCCGGAATATCTCCCCGTTTGGAGTTGTCTTGCCGGGACTGCGCCCGCGTTTTTGTTTCGGGCCCTTTGTTTATTTTACTCGGGGACGAAGGGAAAATATCTTTCCGCAACTTCGCTGTTCGAGGGAGTGCTCAAAAAAGTCTGACGATAACGTGGAGCATTGAATTTTTCTGTACACTTCTAGGGTATGGCGAATCATTGCAGAAACAAAATGTAGAAACATATTTTTTGTTATGTTAGTGCCACTTCTGCTCCGAGGAACGTTAAAATGAAAGGCAGCGTGAGTGATGACCTTTAATAACAGAGTACCCCCCCCCCCCTTTTTTATATCAGAAGTAGGACATGCTGCCGATAAAGGCCGCTTTAAAATGTTCATATTCAACTGGGATACTAATAATAAATAAATCGACGCTATACACTCTAAAAAAAATCTCGTGCATCAAATTTAAGATTGGGCCTTCACAGCGCATCCCACTGCAATCTTCCGAAGCGGCTTGTCAAGCTACAAGGGGTGAAAAGGCTTCGACCTATACTCGCTATCAATTCAAGAAAAAATAAAAAGATCTGCGTTTGGGTGTAGTTTATATTTTACGCGGAGTACTTGTTACAAATGCAAGACTTTGTTGCAAAGGAAGATGCCATTCTTGCGTTTGCAAAGCGTGCGTTTTTATACATTAGGAAAGAAGTGTTCTTTATTGCACATGCAAGAATCTTAATTAAAGACATGAAGGGGTACATTCGCAGCAGTTCGCGAGGAGCCCAATTTTCGTACCGCTCTTGGGGAGAAGTTAATCGAATGCGGAAATAAAGTCTACGCTGTGGCATTGACCATGACGAGAGCTTGTGAAAGGCCACAGTCACCGTCGTCATATCGTCGACTTCATTTTGAGGTCGAAGCATGTGCTTTTGGTCTCACTCGCTTTATTCACTTCTCTCTCGCTTGGTATTTTCAACCTAAGCACCTAATCATCTGTTTCTATTGACAGATTTAAACACACTATCCTACATGAAAAAATGACTGCATGCTTGGTCATTCTGCCAAACGCGTTTAAATGTGGTGGGTGCTGCTCTTAGTTCGGGTGGTGCCTTTGGCAGGATGACCCTTAAGCCGGGGTCACACTTCGAATACATCATGACAAAAACAGTCTGCAAACAGAAGTCACCGGAATATCCGCGTTTCGAATGCCGCGTGCCAAGTTTCTTATTGAACTCATTGCCATGCGGCATTCGAAGCACAGATTTCGCGGTAACCCGCGTTCGAATCTCTATGCAGACTGTCTTCTGTATGATGCATAAGCAGTGTGACCCCGGCTTTAGTCTTTTAGTGCCTGGTGCTCTTAGCTCAGGTAAATGATGCCTAGGACAGGGTTTTGTTATCAAGCAGATGGCGTCACACCATCGTCTCTTTGTGACACTATCCGCGCGCTTCCCTTCAGTACCACTCGGGTACAAAGCCGTTGCGCTGACTTTGCTGGGCCACCAGATAATTTCTGCCCTATCCACTCTCACCCTTTCCACTCCTGCCCTTTCCACTCCTCGTTCCACGCGCTCTTTCTACACCACCTGTTTCTGCTCCTAACGTTCCTGCGTCGTGGGTTTTCCCCGGCACTAATTTCCGGAATTCAACCCCGGCACTTAAATCCGTATCTTTTCAATTTCTTTTTTAAAGATTGTTTAGCAGTTACGGACTGACCGACATCACATTTCGTGCTTACCCGGCTCATGAGGTTTGTTGGCCCTATAAAGCTACCGCTTTAGAAATTCGAAAGACAATAACCCCCTTCCCTCCACCGTCCCATGAAATCTCTTAGGGTGGCACTTGAACGAGATGGTAAAAGGCAACAAAAGCTAACAGTAAAGCCAAAGCACGTTGCCTCTACGAAACCCATCGACAATCTGCGTAAATTAGTATTCCGCCGTGAATTGCACCGAGGTCGCGTATAATGAAGCAATGTCGCTGAGTTGCGTGTCCTCGATGCTAAACAAACAAACCAAAAAACAAAAAGAAAAGAAGAGCATGCGCACACACGCGCACACACAAAAAGAGCAATATTGTTATTTTGCTCCCGAGCAGATTCGTGTCTTCCGGGACGGCCGACACGACAGCAACTCGATTTGGTTGTCCCCCTTCGTGTCGCTGTCGATGCTTATGAAGAAACAACAGCGCGCTGGAGGCAGAAGCGTTTTTCGAGGCGATAACTCGCTCGGACAAGCGGCCGCTTCAATGGATTCTTTACTTAAGCGCCGAGGGCGATTGTTGCCGAGGTTGTTTTAGTTTCCAAATGTGGAAAAGCTTTGTTCCGGAGATTACGGACCCTCGGCATTGTCTCCTCTTAATCCGTCCTCTTCACTTTTCTTACGTGTGTTTTTTACCTTACGGATAAACGCTCTAATGAGTAAACACTCTGCCATATTTGTTTTGCAGATTAAAAGCACAATGTCTCAAAGAGTTTAAAACTGAAGATACGTTGTTTGCTTCGTTCAAGTGGAACAGTGGAATTGTTTTACCGTGACAGAATTAAAAATATAAAATAAACGCATCGCTGGGCATGGCGTTTGTTTTGTATGCTCACGTCAGGCTCAGTGTCATGTCGCAAACTTTATTTTCAAATCGCAGTTATTTTTTGTCTCGGTATTATATGGCACGGATTGACTCCCCGAGTGCTCGGCGGCAAAGCTTGGTGTCACAAGTGCCTAACAATTACTTGGGGCACTTGGACTGTTACGTATTTTATTCTCCTTTAACTCTTCATCATTTCTCTCTACTCTGAATAAGTGTGGGCGGTAACGCGTTACATGTAACGCCGTTACCGGTAACTCGTTACTCTTTTCGGTAACATAGTAACGAACTCGTTATATTTTCAATACAGTGACGAATAACGTATGGGACTTATTTTGAGTAATGGGTAAAGCAGTACGAAGTAACATAACTTTATATAACGCCTAGAAGTTCACTGAACTAAATAAATGCCCAAGCGTTCAGCTTTATTTCAAAATCACTCGGATATCCAATCAGTGCAATCGACAGAGGAGCTCGACAAATTATGAGAGCGGAGAAAACGTTTCGACCTGAAAGTAGTCTGCGTTGTGGCACAAAACATGACGTGAGCATGTGGAACGTCAAGTTCAGTTTCACACTGCGGACATTGGGAGAAAGGTTCTCCAACCATGTTCTTCGCGAGCCCCTTCGTAATAAAGTGGTCATGTGGGCGCAAGTTGCTTCGTGATTGAAGGGAATACTCTACAGCGCGATAAACACAAAGACCAAAGTAGTAGAAGGACATCCGTACGTAGCAGTGGTTGGCTCTCCGAGTGCTTGCATGAAAATAGACGCACGTTTCTGCTGAAAGTTGCACCAAATTTTGAACGTGAAAGCAACCTAACATGTGGACAGAATTCCGTATTTCGGGTATTCACCGATGAACATACAAAAGTGACCCCCGAGCCGGTTTTATCAAAATCATGGGAAACTGAAAAACCCCAAATTGAAAATGTCCTTGATGGCAAACAATGACGAACTACAGCCGCTTTTTCTACATAAAACGAGTGCATATCAAAATCAGCTAATTCGATAGCACTGTTTTTTGTGCGGTTCTTTAACTTCTGACTCAGCCCGGATATTTGAATATACCCGAGCTTGAAAAAGAAGGCTGGGTCAGCTGAAGCGAAATATTGGAGTTTTCGGTGGACGTTCACTGAGCGACCAAAATAACCGCACAGTTCTGGAACCATACTTCGGCCACAGACCTTACTTTTAATGATTTATTCGCTTCAGTTTGCCTCCGTTGTTTGCCAGGGTTAATGCAAGCCGCCGTTCCCTTTGATGTCTGGATGGCGAGCAAAGGAGCAGACCGACGCGACATCTGCGGTCGAAATCTAATTCGCCTCACACTAGCGACAAGGTACAGCGCTCGCCTCTCTTCTTATTTTCACTCACAAATATATTCTACCGTCCATCATAGAATACTTCATCCCTCTTTGCCCGGCAAACGCCGAGAAAGACACAGCACTTCTGATTGCCGTTGATGGGAGCACTGACTGAAGTAGGATGAATCTGTCTCATGACGCATGGGCGGGGGCTCTTCGCGGCGTGTCGCACCTTTATGCAGGATCATCTCGGCTCCATTAGAGGACAAGGGAGCTTCTTTTGCTTCTTGCTTCAATGCTCGCTGTTGTTTCTGTGAATATTTCGCGCTTAGGGTCTCAAACGAACAATAAAACGAGTTTCGGCGTCTGAGAGGAGAGTTAATTACCTTATCTTTTCGGTGACTCGATTTAGTTCCTTGAACTCTGCTCCCTTCCAACTGCCGATGAGGTCACTTTTTTGTTATGTTGGTGCACGCGCGTGGTTTTGAGTAGTAACTCATGGCCCTGAAGAAAAATAACAGTGATGTCTAATAGGGGATGCACACTTCTTGAGTCCAAGTATTATTGAACGTGGCTTGTGTATCGGCCATTGGCCTAGCACGACCGACCACCACGGCGGAGCTGGCTCCACGACTGCTGGAACAAGGCAGCCCCTAGTGCTACTTTTGATGCGTCTGTTGACAGTTTAATGGGCTTGGAGGTCAAAAATAGCCAATACTGGAGCTTCTGTCAGCATTCGCTTTAATGCACACCACTCACTTGTATGGGCACTGCTCCATTCGAAGACTGAGTCTTCTTTGATCAAGGCTCTAAGCAGAGTTGTTCTATCAGATAAATTAGGAAGAAACTTTCCGAAGTAATTAACTGCTCCCAAAAGGCGTTGAACCTCCTTCTTGTTCTGGGGAAGTGGGAGGTCCTGAAGGCACTGTATGAGTTCAGGGTCTGGTGTGATTCCCCTCCAGCTTATGTCGTCGCCAAGGTAGCGTATCGCTTGAACACCAAATTGGCATTTCTCAGCGTTGAGCGTTATTCCGCCTGATTTTGCAGCTCTCAGTGCTGCTCTTAGTCGGAAGTCATGTTCTTCGCGTGAAGAGCCCCAAACAAGAACATCGTCAATATAAACTCTGACACCCGGAAGATCGTCAAATATTTGGCTCATGGCTTTCTGAAAAACCTCGGGTGCTGAAGCAATGCCGAAAGGAAGTCTTAAATAACGATAGCGCCCAAAGGGTGTCGCAAATGTACAAATTTGAGACGTGTAGCTGTCAAGTGGAATCTGATGAAACCCGTTATTCGCGTCTAACTTGCTGAAATATTTTGCGCCTGTCAATTCTGCTTCGATATCCTCTCGACGCGGCAACTGAAAATGTTCTCTTTTCAAGGCGGCATTTACGTGCTTGGGGTCCATGCAAACACGGATCTTCCCGTTTTTCTTCCTTACTACAACTAAAGGGCTTACCCAGTCAGTGGGCTCCTGGACCTTGGTGATTATACCGCCTGCGACCATCCTCTCAAGCTCAGCCTTCAAGGGGTCCCTGAGAGCATGTGGAACACGTCGGGCTGGTATAACTACTGGTTCTGAGTTTTCTTTAAGTACCATCTTGTACTCCCTCTTGGTTCTTCCGAGGCCCTGGAACAATCCTGGGAATTCTGACATCACTCGCTGCTTGAAGCCGCTGTGGTCACTTATCGAGTCCACTCGGTTAACCAGCCCAAACTGTTCACAGGCTTCAAGGCCGAGAAGGGCCTGCTTCCCTTTCTTCATGACGAAGAAGATAAGTCGACCTCTTCGTCCGTGAATCTGAACTTCGAGAGAAACTTTTCCAACGTGCTCCAGTGGTGACCCTCCGTAAGAACGTAAAGTGGTGGAACTGTGCACCGGTGTTGTTGAAAGACGGAGTCCCTTGAACATTGAGAGTGGTAGCAAATTTGCTTGGGCACCGGTGTCAACTTTTAAGCGGGCGTCGTGACCGCCTAACTTAGCGGTGATGATCCAGTCACGTTCTGTCGTCTTTTTTCCGTTCACGGTTAGAATGTCGAAATCATCGGTGTCCCCGTCGGAGCTCGTTGCTGGATCTAGCACGTTGTCAACGGATTTCTTTGAGCTGTTGCATACCTTGGCGAAGTGATTCCTCTTTCCACACTGTTTGCAAATCTTGCCATACGCTGGGCATCTGCGGGGCTCATGAACAAAGCTGCAGTACTTGCACTCTCTTCTCGCTTGGCGCTTTTCGTTACGAGCGACGGGCTCGACGTTTTGTTCCAGCTGCTCGAAGGCTTTGTTCTGACGCTCGGATATTTCGGCGGACTTGCAGAAATCAACTGCCTTGACAAGGGTCAGATCTTTTTCTCGCAGAAGCCTTTCCCGAAGTTTTTTGCTGGATGTGCCATATACAATTTGGTCACGCAGCATGGAATCAGACAAATCTCCGAAGTTGCAGGTGCTTGCCTTCGTCTTCAGGTCAAGGAAGAAAGTCTCGAAACCTTCTCCAGGCTCCTGGACTCTGGTTCGGAAGATGTATCGCTCGTAGGTTTCGTTGACCCTCGGGAGGCAATATTCTTCGAACTGGTTCACCAACACATCGTAATTTTTCTTCTCCTCTTCTGTCAACTGGAATGTGTTGAACACGTCGATTGCTTCTTGACCGGCAATGTGCAGGAAGGTTGCAGCCTTTTGGTACTGCGTTCTCGGCTTCGTAGTCTCTGTTGCTGCGAAGTATAGCTCCATCCGTTGCTTGAACCGCTTCCAGTTCTCGGCAGCATTTTCAGACAGCCGCAGTCCTTCTGGTGGCTTCAGCTCAGCCATGCGGAATCTCAACTCTCACCTTTAGGCGGAAAGTTCTGTCACTTCTGACACCATGTATTGTTCGGATAAAAAGGACAGACAAGCAAATCGGTGTGGCAATGGCTGCTGCTGCCGGTTGGAACCGCGCGTGCCCTCTTTTATTAGCACGTGGAGCCAGCTCCCCCGTGCTGGTCGGTCGTGCTAGGCCAATGGCCGATACAGCTTGAACACTTGAGCTAGTACACTTTTGAACACGCTACAAAAGTAAATATACGAATCGTTTCCTGTATCAAAACTGCTTCGGATGAGAAACTTATATGATAAAATTATTCACTTACTTGGCCAGAAAAGCCATTGACAAAATTACTTCAATACTAATTTTTCACTTTACAAATACTATTTTGTGGCGTGTATATACCTTCAAGTTTCCGTGTCATTTTGTGCGCTTACACATATTAGAACAATCATTTATGAAGCACACAGCTCCGGAAATGAGAACATTAGTTAACGCATCTGATCAGAAGAAAATTACAAATTCTAACCGTGAGCTTATTCGCTCCCTTGCTCCAGTGTTGGGTAAACTACTCTAAGTACTTCCAATAAAATACAAAGTAGA
This sequence comes from Ixodes ricinus, assembly GCA_037355805.1. Classification (NCBI taxonomy): domain Eukaryota; kingdom Metazoa; phylum Arthropoda; class Arachnida; order Ixodida; family Ixodidae; genus Ixodes; species Ixodes ricinus. The sequence goes on from JAZHYW010036183.1 coordinate 45,746, forward strand.
TGAGAGGTTATGCACTTCCAATAAAGTAGTAAGTACACAAGACGCGACGCACTTGGAGTAAAGTGCCATAAATACAATCTACTTTAAAGGAAGGTAGAAGTACTTTTTAACAGAATCTTTCATTAGGCCCTTTCATTACTCTATGCAGCGTTTTTTTCTAACTGGTATGCATTGCCTTAAGGGTAGTCGGGGTGAATATTTCTTTTTCTTTAATAATTGATAAAAATAAATAACAAGAAGACGTTGGCTGCCGCTAAAGCGGCGCCGGCTACTTTTGTAAACTCGAGTGATTTCTGTTCATATATTTGAGAGTTCACAGTTGTCACATAAACTAAGCACTGCACAGAACCAGGAATACTCTCCAGATTATAAAAGGTACACTAATTAAATTAGGGTGCAATGATTCGTTAAGCTATTTACATAGAATAATTCATTCACTCAAACGCGAGCACGTTGTGTACTGTGCAATATACACTAAAAGGGGTCGTAATGCACATTAGCTTGACCGAACACGTTTTACATTAGAAGCTCATTTTAGCACGATAATATACAATCAATGTATACGAGTACAGTACGTAGAATTTTACAGTTGAAGTATGTGTATAATGTCACTTGGATTGGATTGGATTGGATTGTGGTGGCTCTTCTCTTTGTATCGGGTGAGCAAAGTCCGAGCTCCGCTCTAGCCATTATTCACTTCTTAGCTTTCTCCCCGCCCCACAGTTTCGGACCGAGAGTCCCGTTCACCGGTCTACAGGGTCGAGACCACGGCAAGCAATCACAATGTGGTCTATTGTTTCGGTGTCAGTTCCACAGATGGTGCAGAGGGTGTCCAGCTCTTCAGTAAACTTTGCCCTCCAAGCTTTTTGTTCCGAGAGTACCTGCCTGAGCCTGAAACAACAGTCCACCTCCTTTTGTTTTATCATAGAATTCCTCCTTCTTGATGATGTCTTTGTGAGTGCTGTACGTGCGCAGGAATGGTTTCCGGGACATCACGTCCCTCCAGCGTCGCTGCTCTTCCTCTCATACAGAAGTCCTCAAAGTCTTGTCGTCTGGCCCCGTGTTTTCTTCATCCTCCTCGCCCGGCTCCGCTACTGATTGGGTCGGTATATGATGGCGGTACAAGAGCGTCCTGGTTTCCTTTCTCCACTTGGTGTTCCGGTCCTTGTAGATCATGTATTCCCACACCTTGTGGGCCCATCATGGCGTGGTCCATTCGGGCCAGGCGTCTCTGGTATCCTGTCTTGGCCACCGTCTCTCTGGCCTGAAAGCCCGACCAGCCCAGGTCTTCCTGGACTGCTTCATTGGGGCTGTTTGACGGGGTCCCGAGGGCCATCCTCCAAGCTTCAGCGCTGCCTTGTCTTAAGAAAGTTGCGAGCGGTCGATGACAGGCAAGTCTCCCCATTCCCGAATGTGATTCCCGGAACCACCACCATCTTCCACCAGGCCCCTCATGACCTCAAACCTGTTGAAGCGCCCAGAGAGATTTCCTTCCGAGAATCCATTTACCTCTCAGAGCCCGACTGCGAAGTTGTTCCTCGTACAGTACCTGATAGGTTGGCCCTTCTGTATTTGAATTCCAAGAGTATTTGTATTTTTGGACCCAGTGGATTTCCTGCCCCTGCATTGTAAATTTTGACCCTGTATATACGTCTATAGCACCCCATCCCTACCACTTATGATAGCATGATGTTTCTACTTTTGTGCCGTGTCTGTGTTGTTCTTGATGAAGATCTTTTACTGTCAATAACTCTCCGCTATGTTAGTTTCCAAGATGAATTCACGTAATTCAAACAGAACCCCCTTCCGTAGAATTGGGGTAGGCCAAAGGTCCTAGCTACGGTTCCCATATACTATACTCCGTGTCACTAGTTCTGTGCAGTGCAGGCGAAGGCAACGCCCGGCGAAGAGAGAAAGGGCGAGCACTAGGAAGGCGGGACGGGAGAGGAGGGCAATGGAGGGCAACGGGAGAAAGGAAGAGCACTAGGAACGTTAGGGAGAAGAGGAGGTTTCTCTCTTTCTCTCCAGCCCTTCTAATGCTAGCCCTTTCTCCCCTCACCTGGCGTTCCCTTCGCCTGCACTGCACGCAATCAGTGACACGGTAGTATAAAAAGGTAGCGCAATTCCTCCTCTCCCCGCGTTTTCCTCCTTTCCATAGAGGACGGCTCTACCTCACCCTCTTTCCGCGCCGCGCTCCCTGCTGCCATTTTCGTGCAAGGCCCATAAGACGCGCGTAGGCGCGCGCCTGTGCGTGCCTTGCCGTACTTGTTTGCTATTGCAAACGGCAGACTAGAGAATTTTCCTTTTAAATATGAAGACAGTTTTGTGTTCTAACGTGTATAAACTAGCGTTTGTGCACCTTTATTGTAGTCCTTAAGCACGAGAAGACATTTCGATCGGCAAATGTAATCACGCGAGCAGAGTGGGAGTCGCTCGGGTGTGGAGACAAAATATCTCATATTACGCTGAACGAAGACGATTAAAAAAAATGCCAACGTATGCTCCATCTCATGAGTTGCGTGCAGCAAAGGCAAAAGCACAAGCGCGAGCGCTTGGCTTTCAGATTCGCCTTCCTTTCACGAGCACTCGCGGAAGGAAAGCAAATTTAAAAGCCATGTGCCCGCGCCTATGCTTTGCCTTTGCTGCACACAACTCTTGAGACAGAGTATAGTCCCGAGTATTTTGGGACATCGACATGCACTATTCAGAAATATATTGCCTTTACCCGTTTATTTCAGCAAGTGCTGAGAGCCAACACCTCTTCCTGCGGGTAAGTGCACCCAGTTTTAGTGGATCGTAGGCTACGACTGCGTTCCTAGCGGGAGCTCGTGCTGTCGCTTTGAGCATGGATTGAGCGCGCATCCGCAAGCCTTGCAATCTTATAGCGTAAGACTCTAATAAAACTGTCTATACTGTATATCAGGAGTTGTGTTCAGCAAAGGCAGATGCATAGGCTCGGGCACATGGCTTCCATATCTGCTTTCCTTTCGCGAGTGCTCGTACAAAGAAAGCAAATCTGGAAAGCCATACGGTCGCGCCTGCACTCTTGGCTCTGTTGCACGCAACTCATGAGACGGAACATAGACGCTTTGCTCACGCGCCAGGTTAGGGCCGCCATTGCTGACCTTCTCTTGTCTTTCCCAGATGCGGAGCTGACTGAAGCGGGCCTTAGGCGAGCCTCCACAAAGGCCAATGCCGGGGAGAAGGACACAGTAGAATATAAAATGGCAATAACCTGCCCTGCTGTGGTCACGATGCATTAAAGTAAACGAAATAAGAGGACACAAAAAGTGAAGGTCGGTTATGGCGGATGCACAGCTGCTGCAAAGCGTCTATAGTATCTTGAACGAAGTGCCATTTGCAGACCCGGCATCACTCGAGTTAGGCACATAAAAGGCAGCACAACGCGTGCAAACCCGGGACTGTTTTGGTTAATTTTTGGTATTTTAGCATTCAATCAATCAAAGTTCATTCAGACAACCGTCAGAGAATACAGTTGTCTGGAGGGCCGCCACAAAAAAGTCATCGGCATGCCTGACAAGGCGGCAGCCCCCCCCCCCCACCTCTCCTCTCCCCTACTCCACGGCCAGACGGAATAGGGGTAGTAGCGGTTAAACACGGTCTACTAAAACTGCCAATGAAAGTCCAGAGCGACAAAACTACTTGATCATGAGAAATCAAACATAAAATCCCATAAGCAGTACAAAACACCGTATACAAAGATAAAACCAAGGAACTAAAACCAGATTGTCCCCAAGTTGGACAAACAACAACGACGCGCATCAATTTTTATGCCTGCACAAACACGGCAAACAGAGGGGCCACACACCGATAGTTTTGCCAAAACCAGCATCTTGGTTCACTTCGTACATGATTTTATAAACATCGAATACTACCCGCAACAGTGAACATGCGCACAGAGAAGTATGCGAAGTCTGCTATTTACGTGCCTTATGCATTTAACTACCCACCGAATACACCCATCTTTCTCTGAGGCATTCGAAACTTTTCCGACCGATCCGGTGAAGCCATTGTCTTCGTCCCTGAAGATTTTCTTCTCCCGTCGGGACGGTAGAAAGCTTCTTCCCTTTCGCAACGCTGCTTGTACAATCTACAGCACAACAATATGGCATTGCGTTGCCGCCAAAATCGTAAAAAAAATAAAATTACGGCCGGATTGGTAGCAAGCGCCGTACCTCGCACGAAAATGGCGCCGGTTTGGAGCAGACCATCGAATCGCGCGAGATCATGGGAAGAGTAACGGCCACGTGTCGCGCCCGATCCCATTAAAGCGAGGGGAAAAAAATTCAGATGAAAAGGGGCCTGGGACAGGAAGAACTTCGTTTCCCGATTTCAAACAATGGTTTGCGCTACCTTTCAGTATATGGGGACCTTAGTCCTAGCACCTTCTCTAGCAACAGGGGACAGTCGTCAAGTGCCATAGCCGTGAGTTGAACTCTTTTCGACACTTTTCAAATCTCGAGCAATCTAGTATGAGATGAGTTTAATACTCCGACTGACTGTCCTCATGCACATTCTGGCGAATGCGCACGTTATTTTCGGAAAATTTCCGGGAAATTTATTTTCGGAAATGGCGGCGAATATTGGATAAAGTCAGGTGGCCACAGAGTAGCTGTTTTACTCGCGCTGGTGAACTATTTAACACAGTAAACTTATAAGGAACTTATTTCTATCGGTCTTACAACCACCATTACTTCACTCAAGAAATGACCAGATGAGCCATGCGCCGACTGCTCGCGTTTCTGGCCTGGTAGAGACCTTCTCCCAGTAATGCTTCAGAATTGACAGATCATCATTTTGTGATTAAAATTTAACAAAATTAAATTTGGGGAATGTACTTCGAAGTCGGGATTTGTACTTTCCTCGGAAAGTACCAAAAAAAATAATTTAAGTAAAGTCCAAGTACGTACCCAGAATATATTTTTCAAGTAAAGCACAAGTTTTCTAAACCTAATTCATGGATTACTTTAAGTACAGTATATTCAACGTACATCCCGACACTGCCTTGCTCACCCGTGAGCAAGAAACCCAATCGGTCCCGAAGCGTCGGGATACTATTTAAGAAATATATGGTTACACTTCGTAATTTTTGTCTGATGTCTCCCAATAATCAGGCTTATTGTTGCCAATCCTTTACCGTTAATGTCTATGATCAAGAGGTGTTTTTTTATTATTTTTGTCCCCTGTCAAATCGATTTTGCGAGCGTGACGTTTCACGTACTTACGACGTGCTTAGCGTCCCATGGCAGACTCGAATTTCAGGAGTAAACGTTTCCCCGGCTTCGCCATTCGCTGAGCTTCGCTAGATTTTAGTGATTGAGTCTCAGGGTGCTCCTTGGGAAAATGTGCCCACAGGAATCCTCTTGGAGTGCGATAAAAATGACTTAAAATATATACGATTACAAACATATTGATAGCTCGGGACGCATTCCGTAAATGTTTGCTTCGAACACCTCAAGTGGCCACACAGACACGCACAAAAAATGATTACACAGGAAGACAGAAGGAACAGGGGAGCTGACGCATGCTGCGAAAACCTTTCTGCAACCACAGCCACAGTTCACGCACAGCTGCGTCAAGTGCTGTTGGCAAACAGACTACATGAATTTCGTAGTTTCGACGAATAGCTTCGGATCCCAGAGGACAACACGTTTTCTATCTTTCGAGATTAACCATAAAGGCGAGCTGCTTTTCTTTCGAAACCCGACATTCCCAGGAGCCACTAAGTGTGCCCGCGATGCACGCTCTGAACAAAAATTGTTTATTTTATTTTAAACCGTGGGACCACTGCGTGGGGCAGTGGATATCATGATACAATGACCACGCAGCCACAGAGGCGTAAAAGGCGTTTGTCCAATTTTCTTTCCATTAAGATTACTTTCCCACAATGACCAGAAACCCGTCGGCATTTTAATTGATCCGACTGATTAAGGGCACACCAGTTATTGGTGTACCCAGTGCATTTCGGGGGAAGCATGCGTACAAGGACTACTTCCGCATTTAATCTTTGTTTTCAACGTCGCTCATAGGCGACCACGAAATAATCGCGATCGCGCCTCGGCTGGATGAACGCTCGTGCAGCGAGATCGTCCAACCAGAGCTCCGAACCCTTCGCTTGCGGCCTCTTCTGGAGCCCACGTTGAGGTGACTCGACGTGCAGCCAGAATTTATCCAGAGACACTACTCTCTCATTCCCGGCGCACAAAAGAAGGCCGTCCCGGTGGAGTGCGGGCGATGGCAAACGCATCGATCTCCGAGAGAGTCACTTCCGGTTTTTCCTTCACCGCGGGTTCTTCGGGGAGTGCTTGTCTCTTTTCGGGAGTTTGTAAAACAAAACCAAAACAAAAAAAAGCTAGTAGAAAGAAAAACATGCTGAAGACAGAAAGGACCAGAGAGATATAAAGAGCTCCCAGACCATCACTGAAAGACCGTAGAGCCAAAATGTCTAGGACGAACGACTCCCGCATTTTGAATTCTAACGCTTCCCGCTTTCACTAAAATGAAAAAGTAAAAAGAAAACAATAACAAAAGAGGGGCGCATAAAATTTCTCCGCCACCGCAGCCTCCATCTATTGAGAGCTCCAAACACTCGGCACAATTCGGGCTCGCGCCTCTATTCTTCTCGGCCGGTTGTCGTTCCCCATTGTTGTTGGTGTCGCTGTCTTGTTTTCCCCCCTTTTTGTTGTTTCTCTTGCGTCTGAGGAGTGCGCGCGCCATTTCTAATGGCGGCCCGAAGACCGTGATGCCCCAGGGGAAATTGAGAGTCTGAGGGACGACACATTTCGTTTTAAAGGGGAAACGGACTCGCTTTTGTGGCCCGCACCGGCGGAACGCGCGCTCCGATGCCGGCTCTTTTTCGAGGCTGCGACGCTATTCTTGTATTTGGCTTCGGGATCAATATATACGGGAGCGAAGTGCCTGTGTCCTCCACGACCGGCCGTAATGTATACAAAGTCCACTTTTAGTCGGATCGCACGGATTTCGCGACCGCTCGCGGCTGAATCCGTGGCCGGACCTGCTTCTCCGCGGCCGCCCTTTGTCGCGGACTGCCAAAGAAGTTGGAAACCGTAAACAATCGAACGCCGGGACGGGAGAGTGCGGGAAGAAAAGCTCTCCAAAAACCTGGCGCCGAATGAGGCGACACTTGGAGTAGTTTGCCAGAGTCTGCTGTCTATCCCTAAGACTCCCTGCGTGGGCGTGACTCGGTTCCTTGCGTGCGGATTGGAGGTTCAGAGAACGCCGCGCGCCTTTTAGGAGCCAGCGCGTCGAAGTGATGCATTTCGGCGATTGCGTTTCCAAAGGCGCGAAAAGAATTTTCGCGAGTTTGTGAAATACCTTATAGTTTTTTTCCCCGACGATCGTGAGCAGCTCCGTCTGTTGACTTCCTGTATGTGTGTACGTGCGTGCGTGCGTGCGTGCGCGCGTGTGCCTTTGTGTGCGTGTTCGTATGCATGTGCGTGTGCGCTTGTGTGCGTACGTTCCTGCGTGTGCGTGTGCGTACATGTGTTTGTGGGCGTGATCGTAACATACGATCACACACACACACGAACGCGCACACACAAACACGCGCGCAAACGCACGACACACACAGGCACACAGGCACATACATGTATGTGCGTGTGCGCTTGCGTGTGTGTGTGTGTTGTTGTTGTTACAGACAAAATATTGTGACAAAGTGACTCTTGAAGATAAACTGATTAAGATTTAAAATGAAAAGAAAGAAGTTGGCGTTGCCTGATAGGGCGACCTTCTACTTTAGGGACCAGTGATCCGCTTCTCGAGGGTCGTCGTGATTGATTGCTTGTGCAAAATCCGCAGAAGTGTCATAGCGATATTTTGACGGCTATGGCGTAACCCGCATCAACAAAGTTTCGCTCGGGAATCTCTGAGCGGTAAGTCGCCATCTCCTATTTTTTTCCTAATTTCCCGCGACGTTGTTACCACATCGTGAATTTTGAGCAAACTTCTCCCAAGGGCTGCCGCGACAGGCGATGCAGTGTCGGCTACGTCTGGGCTTAAACCAAAACGAAGCAAAGGCGCCAAGTCATTGATCATGGCACTCATTCCACATACCTTCGAAATTGTACCTGTCTGTTCCCCACGCAAAAAGTTCCCCTTTAGAAAAACCCCAAGGCCCACGCCCCTTGTCCCAGTGACGAAAAACGCTGTCGCCAACAAAAACAAAAAACAAAAACGCTGCTACCGTCAATTTATAAATAAAAAAGCAACGCAAAAGTAACGTGCGTTACTTTTTATCGGTAGCGGTAACGCGTTCCTTTTATTTTGAGGTAACGTAGGTCCGTAATGCGTTCCTTTTATTTGCGAGTAACGAGTAACGTATTTTGTTACTTTTAGTGGCGAAGCTCCTTAGAGTCTAGCCTTGTCCGTCCGTCCGTCCGGCGTCCGTGCTCACATCGATTGCCATCCCATCTGTCTTCTTAGAAGAAGAAAAAATGTTTGCGCAGTCGACAGGATTCGAACCTGTGCGGGGAGACCCCAATGGATTTCTAGTCCATCGCCTTAACCACTCGGCCACGACTGCGGGACGAGTAGGGGGCTCTGAGATGTGGTAGTAACTCAAGAGCTGGGGATGTCATGGATGAAACGTTGCATGTAGCCGCTCAACGTCTATACAGGAGAGGGCGCTGCGGTCAAATGCTTATATAATCGCGTTAAACTTTGCATGCATTGGCTCAACGTTTATAGACGAGAGGGCGCTGCGGTCAAATGCTCAAATGCGTATATAACCACGTTCCATACCACACATTCTCTTTCTGACATGGACCGTTGACTTAAGCGGTGGAGATGCGTTCACACGGCTTCTAGCGGATCCAAGCTGATCCGCTAGAAGAACCACTCGTCTCTGCACATTTCACCGACCATAAAGCAGTAATAATGAAGTCGAAACGCAACCCGGAACTCAGCACTACCTATGAGCAATAAAACAAAATGACCGCATCTCCACGTGGTGAATGATGTTGATTGGGGCGAAGCTCTGGTGGTGCTGATGATACTGATTTTGCTCATAGGTAGTGCTGATGGTGCTGATTTTTTAGAGCGCAGCTCTTAGGCGCCCGTTTCCGGCCTGAGCGGCGCGTCTGGCGTCGCCGTCGCCGTCGCCGCCGCCGTAGGCGTGAGCGACGCGGTGCGTAGATGGGACAATTCCCCGCTAACCGTTCGGCGGAAAATTTTCCCCGCAAAATTTAGCGGAAAAATTTCCCCGCCAAATTTAGCGGAAAAGTTTTCCCGCTAAATCTAAAAGTGGAAAAATTTCCCCGCTAAATTTAGCGGAAAACCTTCTCCCCCGCGAATCTAGCGGGAAAATTTTCCCGGCTAAGCTTAGCGGAAAATTTTCCCTCGCTGGTTAGCGGAAAATTTTCCCGCTAATCTAGCGGAAAATTTTCCCGCCAAATCTAGCGGAAAATTTTCCCCGCTAAATCTAGCGAGAAAATTCTCCCGCTAAATTTAGCGGAAAAATTTTCCCCGGTTAAAATTTTAGCAAAATGTTCCCGCTAAATCTAGCGGAAAATTTTCTCGCCGCCCCCTTCTCGAGGTCACGTGACCCCCCCCCGTGCCTTCCTCTCCTCCTCAAGAGCTGCGCTCTAATTCGGCGTTACAGGGAGTTGTAAACGGCTTTAATTTTTTTTGCTCACGATGATGATTAATAAAGCATATTAATATGTTGCTTTATGAGGCAATTCAAATGTAGGCAGCGATTGGATGGTACCTGTATATGTTGAGAAAAACATTTACACTATAGTAAAAGACAGGCAAAAACATTAAAGTGCAATGATGTTATATTGCCCTTGCAGGAATATTAAAGGAGCTGTTACATTTTTATTATTGCTCATAGGTAGTGCTGAGCAGTGTTGGCGGTAACGCGTTGCAAGCCAACGGCGTTACCGGTAACGCGTTACTTTTTTGGTAACGTAGTAACGTACTCGTTACTTTTTCAAAGAAGTAACGGGTAACGTACTTACGTTACTTATTTTGAGTAACGTGTAACGAAATTACGTTACGTTACTTTACTTCCTAAAACTTAAAAAAATTAAATTTTAATTTTTTTTGTGTGTTTTTAAGTGCCCAGTCATAAATTCCTTAGTCCAAAAATGCCGCTGTCCTCTACTTTTCTTTGACATCGGTGCTCGTCAGGTTTGACGTCACACGCCACCTGCCACTGGTTTTCTCCCGCGGCTCGTTGGCCTCGCTACCGCCGTCGCCTCGGCTGGAAGGCCAAAGAGGTCCGGCTTCGGGTGGATTTGGGAGATTCCTGCGTCGAAGCCTGCGTTTCGCTTCCCGCTGGGAAAGAGAATGACACCTTCGTGTCATTCCCTTTCCCGTTTTCGGGACTTGAAAAACGGAGGAGGCCTTGAGCGATTGACCGACAGCCAGCAGAGCGTGTGAGTGGCTCTCCGGACCCACGTGATGAGCAGATCAAGGCCGCCGTGGAGGGCACGGGCGAGATTTGACAGAAAAAACTTTCCCCCGGCAAAAAACAACAACAACAACAAACAATACGGCCGGAAGCAGAGCGCCGAACGATTCGTCGAAGTCGTGTCGCCTGACGATTCTTGTAGTGTCCTGTTTGGACAGACAAACATTCCTGCTTTACGGAAACCCCAACGCCACGCCCATTGACCTGCTTCGACGAACGCTGTCGCGGGCAGTGGCAGGCGCAATGATAGAAGTCCTCCGAGGTCAACTCCTAATCCTCCGAGGAGAAAGGGTTCAGTTTTTTCTACTATCCTAATCTAACCCTTTCGTGGAACCCCAGTGGCTATTCTTTGTGCGAGAGTGAATCCGCAATCCTACTGCGCTAGAGAGACGCTTCCCGGCGATTTCTCCTGAACCGTGCTGGACGCGGATCTTCAAGGTCGCGCACCAGTTGTCAGAGCTGAAGAGCAAATGTTTTAGTTCGTGAATAAAAAGTAACGCAACAGTAACGTGCGTTACTTTTTATCAGTAACGGTAACGGTAACGCGTTCCTTTTATTTTGAGGTAACGTAGGTCGGTAACGCGTTACTTTTATTTGCAAGTAACGAGTAACGTATTTAGTTACTTTTTTCGGTAACGCCTACAACACTGGTTGCTGAGTTCTGGGTTGCGTTTCGACTTCATTATTACTGCTTTCACTTTGCGTCGGTGAAATGCAGAGCCAGTGGTTCTTCTAGCGGATCAGCTTGGATCCGCTAGAAGCCGTGTGAACGCATCTCCACCGCTTAAGTCAACGGTCCGTGCTCAGAAACAGAATGTGTGGTAAAATGTGTTATATACGCATTTGAGCATTTGACAGCAGCGCCCTCGTCGTCTATAGAACGTTGAGCCAATGCATGTAAAGTTTAACGCGGTTATATACGCATTTGACCGCAGCGCCCTCTCCTGTATAGACGTTGAGCGGCTACATGCAACGTTTCATCCATGACATCCCCAGCTCTTGAGTTACTACCACATCTCAGAGTCCCGTACTCGTCCCGTAGTCGTGGCCGAGGGGTTAAGGCGACGGACTAGAAACCCACTGGGGTCTGCCCGCACAGGTTCGAATCCTGACGACTGCGCAAACTTTTTTTTATTTTTTTTAGGAAAACAGATGGGATGGCAATCGATGTGAGCATGGACGCCAGACGGACGGACGGACAAGGCTAGACCCTAAGGAGCTTCGCCCCTAAAAATCAGCACCGTCAGCACTTCCTATGAACAAAATCAGTATCATCAGCACCACCAGAGCTTCGCCCCAAACAGCATCGTTCACCACGTGGAGATGCGGTCACTTTTTTTTTCGGTAACGCCTATAACACTGAATTAAAACTAGGTTCGGAATGACGATAAAAATCCCTGGAGAAGAAGAACAAGGGGGAGGAAGGACAAACACAAATCTCAAACACAGCTCGATGACTGGTGCACGACCGGAAAATTCCGCTTGGTCCTGGTATCGAACCCGGGACCTCTAAATTTCCAGTGGGGCGCTCTACCAACTGAACTAACCAGGAGTTAGACGTCAGTAGAGCAAAACAATTATTATCAGCTTCCGTCAGTCTAACACCAACAAGGGTGAACCGCTTGCATTTTTAAGTTTATGATTGAAAATGCAATTAAATGCAAAAGGTGCGAGCGAGCTGGACAAGAATGACGAAAATAATTCCTGGAGAAGGGGAACAAGTGGGACAAAGGACAAACACAAATTCTCTAAACACAGCTAGATGACTAGTAAGCGCAACCGAAAAAATCCGCCTGGTCCTGGTATCGAACCAGGGACTTCTCTATTTCCAGTTAAAATAATTGCCCTTTCAATACAAAGCACGTTTACTGCAAAATCAGAAAGGGGGCCCGACGCTCCTTCGATATCATGTTCTAAACAGATGCTTTTCTCGCAGTATTTTTAGCAGATTTACATACGTGTGATGATTTTTGTGAGACAGTATCCCGTATCGCACGCAAATGCGATTCGTTTTTATAAACCTGGTTAGTTTTTTTAGACCCGCTATGTTCCAAATAAATACAAAATTAAATTGTATCATTGTGCAAACGATTCAAACTTTTGCAGAGGGCATACTTTTGTCATTCCGTGTGCGTTCGTCATGCGTTCGTTGTTTGCAACAGGCATCTCGAAACGTCTCGAGGACCGGCAGTTTCCGTCGCAAATATTTCAGAAACAACCGATTCTCGGCGAAAGCTTCTGTCGTGGTAAGTGTGAAATCTAGGCTTCTTTTATCTATTATATTTAAGCGTTTAAATTCCACGTCCGATTTTCGACCGATCGTTCTTTTCGGAGCGGAATCCAGTCCCACGTGTTCGTCCATTACAACGCCCCTAGCAAAGATTTATTTGGAGCGGCGACGTCACACTTACAGCGGTCAATTGTTGCAAAATATCAGGTCGAGTCTTCCTCCTCAAGTGAGCGCTCACGTGAACGAGGCTGCCGTCAACATGCACGGCCGGGGCTCCTTCGACGCATCTCGACGGTTGGAATGCTGAACAAACTGGCGACGGCCGCGCAGACAGCGCATCTTTCTTCGCTCTTAGAGCCAAACCCCGGGAAAGCCGAATCTATTTCGGAGATAAACAACTCGGCATAGCGACGTTGGCGGCTTTTGCGCCCTGTTTATGCGAGAGGTCGGGAGTTTGCAGAGCGCAACGCTCGGGTCGACGGTTGCCCCTTCTCGCAGCGGTTGTACTCCGCTCCGCCTTCACACGAACCGCAGAGAAGGCAGACTCTGCACACGCTTCCGCACCCGAAAAACGCCGAGTCGTGATTCCTTTCGCCACGCCCGATGGAAACAGCCTGTGGAATACCGCTGTGTGCCTGGCATCTACGCATATATTCTCACTTCTTTGGAAGGGCAATCTGTCCGACAGACCGCAAACCGCATTGAAATATATTTGCGTCTGACTTCCTGGCCTCATAATCTTTGCTTTGGTTCATCTTGAGCGAAACGGATTGAAGACAGACCTTCACCTCAAAATTGTTTTTGGCGTTTCTGCCTGGTGAGTGAGCGACCCGATATTCAAGAATTGCGACGAGTGCACAGGAATGAAGCAGCAGTTGGGCGGTCTAAAAAACAAAACAACAGAGAGTTTTTTTTATTTACAAACACAAAGAGGTCAACCTACGTACGTGCTGTTTCCAAATTCTGCGGTTTCAACAAACATATCTTCCAAGGTCTAAGCGGGAAAACGGTTCAGTCTCAACGTCGAGCAACAAATGTTGTCAGTGAATCATTTTGTTTTATATTAAACAATATCAATAGGGCTAAGTAAAGTTACAATAAATTTGGCTATACATATATACTGGCGCGCCTGGAAGTTGGAACATAATTTAGTGATATTAATGTAATCAGTTCAGCAAATAAACAAAATCGATTAGAATTAAGTTCAAATAGCAACGCTGTGCCAATATGGTTTGATTTGATTACATGTATTGATGCCTCACAAGCTCCCGAAGCGGTGGCGTATCCAGGAATATTTTCCAGAAAAGAGGGGGGAGGGGGACGAGCGAGGTGGGGGGGGGGCGGATGCTGGGGTGCCTGGGACGTTCACGACTTGGGGGTAGGGGTAAGCTAGTAAGTTCAAAATACATGTGTATATGTATTTGACTAAAGCCCCCCTAGCTAGTCCATAACCCCCGGAGGCATACATGAGGAGGAAATTCGACAGTTTAGGTATAATACTAATATATACAAATAATAAAAACAGTAATAATAGTAGTAATAACGGAGACAAATACAAATATACATCACGGGAAACAGCGTGAAAAAATCACACCATCTTCCCGGGGGGAACCATGGGGTGATGCGGAGCATCGTGTTGGTTCCGGAGGGAAGAGTCAGGACTGCGTGCTGACGTCGAGAGACGGCGCCACAGAAACTTGGAACGCGCGCCGCTCGTCCGTTTATTTTTTTTTCACACTTGAAGGAGAGGAGACTAGAGGAGGAGAGCTGCCGGCATGCGCGCGCGGTGTAAGGAGAAGCGAACGCACGCGCGGTGCACGCAGCTGGTAGAGAGCGAGAGACGGAGACCGTGTAGCGCGCTGTTGGAGAGAGGGAAGGAGGAGAGTTGCGCGTGCGTAGTGTGAGTGCGGACTGCGACGCCGACGCCAACGCCGTAGGGACATAGACCCGACCAAGAGATGCTCCGCATCTAAAAAAGACGTGGAGGACGAACAAGAAACGCTCGGCACGGCGCTTGTCTCTAGTGTCTTTTCTTCTCTTGTCCTTGTGTGCTGTTTCGCGCTGTTTCTTACGATGAACTCCCACCAACTCTGCGGAACCCAGGGATCAGGGCTCAATTTCCACCCCTGCCCGTTTCGATCTGGATGAGCATCGTACTGGCGTGCGGTCGTGTATCACTACTGCGTGATGCACGTTAAAGACCCTAGCTACCGGTTGTACTGCACTGGCTTAATTGCTGATCTACAGTGGGTGACAATGTCGCCATGTTCCGGCAGACTAACCTCCTGCTGTAGAAACAGCTCACGACTAATTTGACCTTTCCTTTTTTTCTCCCACCAACTCACCCAATTATTTATTCTTCTATACGTCACTACGGTTACATGCATAGCAGAAAACAAAGTACACATCAAGTTTCAAAGTGTATGGCATACATACGTTTGAAATCTCACAGATGGAATGTTTCGGCGCGGCAGCTTGTTTTATTCGGAAATAGACAATTGCAATGGAGACGTCTGAAAAAGATTGGTATGACATGGCTCTCAAGTGAAAAAGGGTGG